>JACCPG010009923.1:0-25160 GCA_016069955.1 Drepana arcuata | reverse complement strand
AACACAAAGATTGAAAGTTTGAATCCCGACTGTACCAAGTTTTTCTGAACTTAAGTATAGTGATTAGTCATACCAACAGCTTTAAGGTGAAGGAAAATATCGAGAGAAAAACCTGCATATGTTTGTGGAGAAATTGAAAGACGTGTAGTCGTGCTTGCACCTCACGTTAGCACCTAAAATATATCTTCAACGAAAAGTGAGTGTGTGGGTAGGTACTACCTACACACTTCTGCCCTTCGGGGACCTGCATGGGAAGGCGTGAAGATATATAAAATAATTGAGCAATTGTTATAGAAGTACGGTAGAATGGTTAGAATTCTTACTTTGCATAAAATTACTGCAATAAAAATGCTTAAATTTTGCACATTCAACATATTACCTTTTTTTGTGCTCATATTAAATAGTTCTTTGTGTCTTGTCTAATGTCTTGTCTTTAATCATAAATTTATGAACTCTCGATGCAATGTTGCACAATGCCGGTAATAATACTTCGGCAGTGACTGCGGTCAATCCAACCGCTTTCGATTTTCTTCACAGACCCGTTGAATTCACTTTCTATTCAGAACGTGCGAGATGTTCAACAAACTGCTAGACTGGACTTTTGAATTAAAAGCGAGAAACGGTACTTAGATTCGCAGTAGTTAAAGCAATTACATTAATACATTCCACGCGAGCTTTGGCTTCCTCGGATTTCAACTTTTAAAATGGCCTTTTATTCAGTAAAGGAGTAGAATAGATTTCCTCCCAATGCAACTGAACTGTTATAAAAATAAAAATGGCGCCATTGATATCATGGTACACTTAATATGAAGGAAAGCTTCTAATAACTTTAAAACTGCGCAGTACAAATTCTCAATGGTTTTTAGTTCATAGCAATACATCATATTTTGTAGTTACATCATCCAGATATTTGTATATCTGACAAACGTGAGTAGTAACTAACACCAGTTATACATATTGGAAGAGCCAACCGGTTGACCTTAGCCTACGCGTATGATTTACTGTTTAACATAAACAAATCGTCCTCACTCCGCCACTCTTTGGTTTGTGCTACGTTCACATGTATTTGGTAATATGCTATGCTAAGATTTTGGATGGCACATTGTTTCTATGGATGTAGTAAACTTGTATTGGACACTTAAAATTTACTTTAGTAATGCAAAAGGTCGCAGAATGATTGAAAAACATTATTTAATTGTAATAAAAAAAAAATCTAAAGTGTGTTTGTTTGAATAGAAGTTCGATGGTAGAACAAAAGTAAGGATTAATTGGAAACAGGAACTGGGATGACTTGCAACGAATGCGTACTTCGTATTGATTTTCGTATTATTCGTATCTAACAATCAGCCATTTCAATATGGTAGACACACTATATTTTGAAGTTTTGTGTAGGACTATTCCTCATCATACTAGTACTGGCCTGCGGTTTCAGTCCCGTAAAATTTGATTTTATTGCTAGATTTTTGGTCTAATCTCTATGCCGAAATGGTTTGCATTTATAATATTAGCATAGTTGTAGTAGGATGAGAATGGTAGGAACAATTTTATGTTCATGTATAATTTAATTCAGTTCGCGTCCAATCATATCGCACCGCTTGCTCATTAAGCCATCATTAATTATTAGCACTGTAGCGGCTTGATGTTATTAATATGATATTCTGATGTACTTATGCCTCCGTATGCCAGCATTGCGCACTCTAAAATCGGCGGCCTCTTCAGTTTTACTGTACACATGTTACAAGTATGTATTGTGTGAACAATTGGGTAATAAATTATGTTTTATATCCGGAATTTAGTTTCGTTATTTCACATTATACATCTACATATCTAGAAGAATACATAATAGCGAAGTTTGCTAATGGCATGAAAACGATTCATATACATACTAGCTGTGCCCGCGACTTCGTCGGCGTTGATGGCATTTTTATCTTTCGTAAAAAAGTTTTTTTTTTTCAATTAAAAGTATCCTGTTACTTCTAATACCTACAAAAATATGTGTACAAAGTTTTATGTTGAACGGTTAAGTAGTTTTCACGTGAAAGCGTAACATACAAACTTACATTCACATTTATAATATTAGTAACGATACAGACATATCACGCTGAGTTCCTCACGGGGTAGTGAGAGTAGAGCGCCAGTTCTCTCTAGACTTCTTTCGCTTCACACACATATAAGCATACGCTTATAATTTCGCGTGATTGTGACGTGATTTTAATATTAAAGTTACTAACAATATTAATTATTTCGCATAATGTGTAATTCGCAACGTTAATTAATTCCACGAAATCGTCAGCACTCAAATACTGTACAACCTTTGAATTATAACAATATTAGTTCCAGTTCACCTTTCAAGCAGTGTGACATTCCCAATTCCCACACTTTGGAGCACTTAACCCACTTATCCACCTAGGGGTAACGATGTTGACATTTACAGTAGGGGTTGTACCGTGAAACTTGGCAACCTAAATACATTCTGTTGTATAATTGAGCCTATCAGAAAGCCCTCCACAACTAGCCATACCCTTGGTTTAATAACGAAGGCCTGTGCAAGTTTAGACAGCAGTTATTCAGATAAATTTGTATAGAAGATAGGAAATGCGAACACCTTAAAGTTTGTAAGATAGGACGAGCTTCATAGCCAACGGTTCGTATCCTTACGCTGATTCCTTCAAGGATTAGGCATAGAGAATAGAGCGCTAGTTCTCACTAAACTACCTGACCTCTTACTCTTCAACTTTTTTTTAGGTTTTATAAGGATTTGATTTAGGTAGTTGCAACGTCTTCCCCGGCCTCTTATTTTGGGTACATTCGCATTGTATATCTTTTTGTCAATCTTTCTTTACGCATCCTTTCTATATGTCTGAATGAACTAAATGAAAAAAAAATATTTTGAACTTATCTCTTCTATGCGGATTCGATCTACTCTATCATTACACCGCACATTTTTGGAAGGGAACGCATGTCAACTGCATTTATAGTATTTGAATATCTATACTATTTGATATTTCCATGGAATCACGGCTTTTTTTGGATATTTAGTAATGTATGAATTGTAGTTCAGCTAAGCGACCAAATTTCTCTTGATAGTGACACGACAACTTTAGCATACCTGCAGTTCTAGACAAAATAATTTTCATTTGTTGCGGACAACTTTATCCTCAGCCTTAGCGTGGACGCTAACAAAAGAATTGGGTCTATTCCGCTGTACTGATAAATACATACATACATACATATAATCACGCCTCTTTCCCGTAGGGGTAGGCAGAGACCACTTCTTTCCACTTGCTACGATTCTTACATACTTCTTTCGCTTCGTCCACTTTCATTATTTTCTTCATACATGCTCTTTTAGGGTACTCTTGATCTGACCTTTTTTCAAGACATCCCTAATTTGGTCTAGAAACGTCCGTCTGGGTCTACCCCTTCCAACACTTTCATTCACACTCGCCTTATACACTTTTTTCGTCAATCGTTCTTCATTCATTCTCTCGACATGGCCAAACCATCTCAGCATACCTTTCTCAATATACTGATAAATGTTAAAAAATATAATCGATATTGCGATTGTGTATCAGTGAACCTGTTCAACGTAACTCTACTTTGGAGTCCTGTGGGATTACTATCCGTAACATGATTTTAACAAGTTTTATCCCGAACAAGTTACAGCATCCCTGGGGAATGCTACATTGTCTTGTTCTTTAGATATACAGACATAAAAGTAACATTTCAAACCAATGTGTAGGATGTTCGACTACAAATTGAATTACTTTTAACTCGCCCAAAGCTCATGTCTGCCCAATTCTATTCATATTTATTATAAATGTCTGTTACAAAATGCCAAAATTTTTTCTGAAAGAAATTTGATGAAAAGGCACAGAGATATATTATAAGCTGTATAAAAAAATGGAGATGATAAATTTAAGAGTACTGGAAACCGACGAGCATGTATGAAGAGACTGATGAATGTAGACGAAGCGAAAGAGGTATGTAAGTCTAGAGAGAACTGGCGCTGTATACTCTCTGCCTACCCCGTTAGGGACTTGGCGTGATGATATGTATGTATGTAAAAAATAGAATATATATACGCCCACAAGGCTCCCCGAAGGGGTAGGCAGAGGTGCATAGGTAATACCCACACACACACACACCAACTTTCCGCCTAAGATATATTAGGTGCCAACATGACAGATGTCGAGTCCATCGCCGTTACTCAAGCACGACTATATATACGCCTTTCAATTGCTTCTCAGACGTATGCAGGTTTCCTCTCGATGTTTTCTTTCACCCTGAAGCTCGTGGTGTGACTTATCACTGTAGGTACTTAAGTTTAGAAGAACTCTTGGTACAGTCGGGATTCGAACCTGCGATCTTTGTGTCGCAGGCAACTACACGAACCACTCGAGCACCGCGGCTAGACTATGTATTTTGTTGAAAAACAGTGATTAAGCAACGCTACAATGCCTGCCAGTTACAATCCGCGGGGCGTGATAGAGACGGATATTGTATAACTCTAATGGGGCAGAAAGAGACGGGGATAGGCGTAAAGTGACAGCTGGAGGTCGTCGACCCCTATTGTAATGTTTGGGTATGAGCGTTATTCTTTGATCACCTTTGAGTTTTCCCATTATGCTGGTTGGTTGGTACCAAGGTGACTTTATGCGAAGTATTAATGCTGTAAACTTAAATCTAAAGTTTTACATAAAAACATATGTATGTAGGTATATATCTTAGAACCAAGTAATGTAACAATTGTTTTATATTACTAATTGTTCGAAATTTTTGTTCCTTAACTCACTGTTCACTACGAACTCTTATTTTTCCTCTGCAAGGGTCCCTGTAGGGGTAGACAGAAGTGTGTAGATATGGCTCACACACCCACTTTTCACGGGAGATGTATATTTAGGTGCCAACGTGATAAATGGAGAGTCCATCTCAATTACTCAAGCACGATTACACATACGTCTTTGAATTTCTTCTCAAAGGCAGGATTTCTCTCGATGTTTTCCTTTACCGTAAAGCTTGTGGTGCGACTAATCAATGCACTTACGTTTAGAAATAACTCATTGCTACGGTGGAGATTCGAATTTTAAATTTTTGTATTGCATGCAACTATTCGAACCGCTTGACCACCAGGGCTATTTGACAGTAAATTATATAATAATAATGATAATAAATACCTGGGACAATTCCACACATAACCTAGTCCCAAAGTAAGCAAAGCTTGAGTTATGGTAACTAGACAACGATGTATTTACTTATATAGATAGATATATATTAAATACATAGGACATCCAAGACTAAGGTACAAATATCCGTGTTCATCACACAAATACCTGCCCTCAGCGGGATTCGAACCCTCGACCTTAAGTTTCGCAGTCAGGAGCTCTAACCACTAGACCAGACGGTCGTCAAACGGACGGCCTAGATGTGTAGCTAGGAGTAGGAAGTGATGATTTAAGTCAAGAATGATGAAGCGGTTTTACTCTTACTGGTGAAGTTGATTAGTGTCTGTGTCTGGAACTGTACAACAGAACTCTATAACAATGTTGGCACTGTGTCAACTTAATGTTCGGAATTGCTTCCAGTGTGTTAATAAACTGACCTCAGACGTCTTTTCATAAAATATAGCAGTTTCCGGCCGCCTGTAGGTTTCGATCTTTTAAACTACGCAACGGATTCTAATACAGCCTAAGTCATAAAGTAATAAATACATAGTGATCCAAGAGAACGTTCAAATGTATGTATGAAATCAACCGTGGGGTTTAGCTAGTTATCAACAAATTTAAGCCTTTTAAAATTAACGGAAATAACTTAAGTCCATTCTTTAAGTGAGTCGAAGTACAGCAGATTCTTAAAAAATTGTGTGAAGGGGATATTGCAAATGTAACTCTTGCGTTAGCAAGAGTTACATTTAGCTGGTTCGTATAATCTTTGTAAATTTGAAAAAAGAATACAGGATAAAATGTAATGATATTAAGGAATGATGGATCGTGGATTACTAAAACCCGCGCTTCGTAACTGAATTATTTTCCAGAATGTTTTCGAACGTCACGAGCGTCGTCGACTTAAGTCGTGCCTTTGCCTCCCCGAAATTAAATTAGGATTGATTTAACGTAAGCAAACTTTGGAATTTCCTAAACGGCAAAATGTTACGATATTTCGGGCAAAGTGACATTTTATGACAAGTTCAACATAAAACGGCAATTACAGTACGGTGTCTACACGAGAACAAAAACAGATTGATTTGAAAACGAATTTGCGCATATTTGCGCCCATTATATAGGATATATGGTATTGAAACAGAAATATTCACGGCTTATCGAATGCCCAGTTAAAAGCGCGGGAATACAGAGAGCCATTTCCAAAATGGCGACCATTTTCATTCATATTTTGTTTGTTCCGTCGCTTTTGGACGATTACGGCTTGCGCGGGAACAGTTTCGTTCTTTTTTCGTGGCAATTTGGGCGATGTTTCCAGTAAACTTTTTGTGGCCAGTTTTAATCGGTGTTGCCATTTTGGAGAGCTCACCAACGAGGGTGGTTCGTTTTTAGTATCATTTTATGGAAACCTGATGTTTTTTCACTTCGAAATTTAGGCTTCCCTCTGCATTCTGAAATGACATGTTTTTCTTTCGTTGCAGATAAAATAAATTAAAAATGGTTGGATGACGTGA
Organism: Drepana arcuata; assembly: GCA_016069955.1. Taxonomy (NCBI): domain Eukaryota; kingdom Metazoa; phylum Arthropoda; class Insecta; order Lepidoptera; family Drepanidae; genus Drepana; species Drepana arcuata. The sequence goes on along the minus strand of JACCPG010009923.1, from coordinate 18,487 downwards.
AAGCCATGCTGCTGCAGCAGGCGTCGTCAACGCCTGGTCCCAGCGGCACGGCCAGTCCCAAGCTAGCCCCGAGTCCTAGACCGAACCCGAGTCCTTGTTTCGGGACAAGACTGACAGGAAGCCCTAGCTTGAGCGACGGAGCTTCTAGCTCGAACAGTCCCAGGCTAGCCAATAGTCCCAAGTTGGGCGCCAGTCCGAAGTATGGCAGTCCGAAATTGGAGTCCGCGAGCCCCAAGGCAGGGCGGGCGGCGTTGGAAGAAGAGGCTGCTTTAGAAAGGCTGCAGACTGAACTGAAGGAAGGTTGGACTGTCCACACTGGGAGGGATGGCAGACTTTATTATTGCAAGTAAGTGAATTTTGAAATACTTATTTTTAGTTCTGGTTAAAAGGTTAAGTTTAGTTTCAAAGCCAAGATCGAAATAAAAATAACAAGAAAATATGTATACTTTAAAGCCAATTCTCTCCGGACTTACAGTGCTATTTCGTTTCATCCAAATTCATGAACCTTTTCTTACATGTAGGCCGGTTTCGATAACTCCCGCTGTTTTCATCCTTGACTGTCCGATAAATTTGATCTAGTTACTTCCATTGTGGTATTCTTCTGCCTCTTCACACAGTTCCCTCTCTGCCTACCCCGTGTGGGACTTGGCATGATTGTACGTATGTACATCAAAGGCGTTGTAGCCGAGTGTAACTACTCGTACTAGTTGCCCGCCTAATGGTAAGCGGTTACCATACAACAACACTTGTTATTCCCTAGTATCTCTAGCCCTTGTAGTGGGTCCATGTAATTTCTAGGGAAAAACTCGACGGGGACTTTTCCAGAATCTAAAGTTTCGAAGTGTCAGGATGGCACAATTATTGTTTTTTTTATCTTTCCGTGAGAATCTTATCTATGTTTCCGTATCTGTGGCTTCGATCTTCTTTGAAGTGGGTGATTTATATTCTTCATATTAGTAATTGGAGCTGTTAATGTAAGTACATATTAGTTTAATGTAATAGCATAATGTGAGCAGTGAGTGAGAGTGTGATTAGTCACACCACGAGCTTTACGGTGAAGGGAAACATCGAGAGGAAACCTGCATACGTCTGAGAAGAATTTCAAAGGCGTATGTATAGTCTTGCTTGAGTAACGGCGATGAACTCGCCATCTGTCACGTTGGCAGCTAATATACCTCTGGCGGAAAGTGGGTGTGTGGGTATTACCTATACACCTCTGCCTACCCCTTCGGGGACCCTTGTGGGAAGGCGTGAGGATATATTATATATATTATTATATTATAATGTGAGCCATGTTACGATAACGATCTCTGAATATATCGCACTACTCTGCATCGTGCTCGGAAGGGTTTGCCAGCGCCCGTGCTTATGACGTCAATATTTTCCCGCCATTGTCTAACAATAGGGCTGTCACACGTGATAGCCTTGTTTTAACTTGTATTGCAAATAAGGGCTTCCTTGAATTGAGTAAAAATAACTACAATATAAGGTATGCTGTTGTTATTTCTGTACTCAATCAAAAGTAATCGAAACCGACGAACATGTATGAAGAGAGTGATGGATGTGGACGAAGCGAAAGAGGTATGTAAGAGTAGAGAGAGCTGGCGCTTTATAATCTCTGCCTATCCCGTTAAGGACTCGGCGTGATGATATGTTTCCCCTGGGATTTATTTATGGCCTATTTAAATGAACGCAGTTTCAACCAATAGTTCATATTGCAGTCAATATGGAAATGCATCGGTTGCATTTGGCATCATGCCGAATGCCAAGCACTGCAAATATTATATGCATACGCAGAATTTACAAGACCCACTATTATGGAACTTTCCCTTCTGCACACACTTTTGCCTATTCTTTTTTGATCCTTCATCTCTTGGCAAAAACAAAAACACATAGATCTCCTGAGGTTTTAGATAATAATAATATAATAATATATCCTCACGCCTTCCCACAAAGGTCCCCGAAGGGGTAGGCAGAGGTGTATAGGTAATACCCACACACCTACTTTCCGCCAGAGATATATTTTAGGTGCCAACGTGACAGATGGCGAGACCGTCGCCGTTACTCAAGCACGACTACACATACGCCTTTGAATTTCTTCTCAGACGTATGCAGGTTTCCTCTCGATGTTTTCCTTCACCGTAAAGCTCGTGGTGTGACTAATCACTGTACTTAAGTTCAGAAAAACACATTGGTACAGTCGGGATTCAAACTTGCGATCTTTTTGTCGCATGGCAAGGCAATTGCTCGAACCAATCGGCCACCACGGTTTTTTAGATAATACATTTCAATGATAAAGCAGTTGAATTATTCGTTCTCCGCACTAGTGTGAAGATTTACCAACTTTGATTACCTACTAAAAAACTTGACTTGCTTATCTGGCTTAGGGGATACCGTGATCAAGAAGGCGATTCCCCCAGAGCGAGGCTCCTCCATTGCACTGCAGTTGGGTCGACCCTTGCGATTATCCCTAATGTGGATAGCGCGTAATTTTTAGCGAAAATTTTTTATTTTATTTAAATTGTATTAAATAAATTATTGTAATAAAGTAGCCGTGGTGGCCGAGTGGTTCGAGCAGTTGCCTGCGACGCAAAGGTCGCAAGTTCGAATCCCAACTGTACCAATGAGTTTTTCTGAACTTAAGTGCAGTGATTAGTCACACCACGAGTTTTACGGTGAAGGAAAACATCGTGAGGAAACCTGCATACGTCTGAGAAGAAATTCAAAGGCGTATGTATAGTCGTGCTTGAGTAACGGCGATGGACTCGCCATCTGTCACGTTGGCACCGCATATACCTCTGGCGGAAAGTGAGTGTGTGGGTATTACCTATACACCTCTGCCTACCCCTTCGGGGACCCTTGTGGGAAGGCGTGAGGATATTTATTTATTTATTTAAATTGAATGAAGCTGGCAACCCTGCAGTCAAGATGGCGTCGACTCTGTTCCCGCCTTCATTAGTGGATTGAATCGTACAATGTATGTACGCGATATCCGCTCATAAATGATATCACGTTAGGTATATACTTGCGCAACACTATTCTACATTGTCCGGGTACACATTTAGCATTTGATATTTGCTTTAAATTTGAGGAGTGCTCGTTTCCTGGCAACATAAATATTGATATATGTCCTGGCTTGCATTAATTTACATGCGTTCTGTCGACGCGAATTTGGGATACGAAACAAATCTCGGTCCCCGAAGGGGTAGGCAGAGGTGTATAGGTAAGACCCACACACCCACTTTCCGCCAGAGGTATATTAGGTGCCAACGTGACAGATGGCGAGTCCATCGCCGTTACTCAAGCACGACTATACATACGCCTTTTTGAATTTCTTCTCAGACGTATGCAGGTTTCACCGTAAAGCTCGTGGTGTGACTAATCACTGTACTTAAGTTCAGAAAAACTCATTGGTACAGTCGGGATTCGAACTTGCGACCTTTGCGTCGCAGGCAACTGCTCGAACCACTCGGCCACCACGGCTTATATTATATTATATACAACATAAATATTCTATCAATTAGTAATCGACGGCAGTAATGGCGTGTGGGGCATACGAACGCTGCGTGCTTGCCGTGTGGAATGGCAATACTAGCTAATCTGAAATGAGGTGCGTAATACCTGGCCGTAATAAGGTAACTGACCTCTTCGATACACTTGTTATATATACGTTACTAGTGATGCCTTGCGGTTTCACCTGCATTCATTTTGATGAAATCTTTAGAAAAAAAAATGCGGCCCGCCTATGGAAGCTTGCAACAACAGGGGTATCGCTTGCTTCGCCAATCCTTGATGACTGTGGAAACAATTAAAATTGTCTCTAAGTCTATTTCTCTCTCTAGAGAGAGTAGGCGCTCTACTCTCTCTGCCTACCCTCTGAGGAACTCGGCTCCAATTTATGTACATATATATGTTCTTATGCTTAAATATGCTATAGTAAAGCAGAAAGAGGTTATACATTTTACTGGATTAAACTTAATCTCGACGTGTCATGCCAAAAATAGATACAGTTAAGTATCATCTTGTTTACCGGAGGCTTAATTCGCTGAAACACGGGTTTCATTGTCCCTACACAACCCTGCGAGACCCTATTGTCCTTGAGACGGAAAAACTGGGCGCGCACACCACGGGTTGGAAATTATCTTTTACACTGCGCCAGTAACTAAATTATAAACTTTGAAGATAATACCACTTTACAGTAGATTTATCTAATTTTTTTCTTGAATATTCTTGACACGAATATTAGTCTTTCGGTACCATACGTGTCATTAAAACTCTTAGTGTCAAATCAGCCACAGGCTTTTACGTCAGAGGTGGTTCGACAAGTGGCCTGCAACTCAAAGATTGCTAGTTCGAACCCCGAGTTTCAGATCAATTTATTATATCTTTTTATAAATTAGAACAAAAGACGTGTGTGTAGACGCTTACGGAACTGCGATGGACGCCATCTGTCATTGACTCCTTAAGATATCCAGCGAAAAGAGGGTATTGTTACACCGCTGTCTATTCCATCGAGGACCTTCGAGCGACGGCGTGTAGATATATTTCTCGCGACTTGGATACTAGTCTTTTGGTCGCACGTCATCAATTCTTAGTGTAACATATTTCAATGCTCTTTGAAGCAAACCAGACAGCAGTAGCAGAACATATCAGGCTACAATTATACACGATCAAAGGACTCAACTCCTCAACTTGATGCACGCAAAAAGCACCCCTATGTCACGCTACATAGTTGCTAGTCTTCGCTAAAAATGTATTCTCCTAGTTGAATCTCTTTCAATCGGTCCTATCAGCGTCTAGCGTGTGTCATAACTGTATAGTACGTGCTCCATAGCTTCAGCTGTGGTTTACAGCTTTTGTATGCAACGTCGCTGAATAAATTCAAATGTATTTCGCAAAATGTCTATGTATGTATATAGCGGGTGGTTCGCTTGTCAGTAAGCGGTTTAAGCTAGTCTGTTTCGTTCAAATTGAGCTTATAATTTGCCTGATATCATCTCTGTTAGGATCACTCATGGTCTCATTCGAATCCCGCTGAGGGCAGATATTTGTGTGATGAACAAAAGTATTTGTGCCTTAATCTTGAATCTCCTATGTTTTTATGTATGTATATATATCAGCATTTTTTTTTTATACAACAAGAGTGGCATACAAGCATACGGCCCACCTGATGGGAAATAAATACCGTAGCCTATTTACGCTCACGATACCTAAGTATCACTTGCGCGTTGCCACTCTGTGTTCGGAGAGTTATACTGTGTTGGCAACATAATAGGTCTAATCCCTCGGTTGCCAACACAATATAACAATCCCCCCCCCCGCCCCAAGGAGCTCATTACTGGAAACCTTATTCACCGCGTAGGAACACAACACAATAAATTGTGTTATTTGGCTACGGACTTCTATAAGGTGGAGGTCCTGCCTCAGTCGGGCAGCTCCAAATTCGAACGGAGAATCCGTTATGCCCTACCTCTTTTAATACTCTCTGTATACACTCTCTCTGTATACACACAAGCTTTGCTACCTGGTTACTGACAATTTCGAGTAAGTAGTCGCTAAGTAGGTACAGTGATTAGTCACACCACGAGCTATACGGACGTATGCACGTCTGACAAGCAATTCAAAGACGCATTTATAGTCAGTCGTGCTTGAGTAACGGCGATGGACTCGCCATCTCACACGTTGGCACCTAAAGTATATCGCCGCGTAAAAGACTACGTGTACTACCTCTGCCTAGCCCTTCGGGTGACCTTGCGGGAAGGCGTGAAGATATACACAAATATGTATGTTTGTGTATTTGTACAACGTTGTTAGTTCCACACTGTCGCCACAAACGCTATTAATTTTCTTAACATGTTGTCGCGCGGATAAATTATGCCTGAACGGGTGCCAAGCCTCCCGTGAAATGTATATTATACTCTCGCTGTATGCAATATTTGCAACATGGTTGCCATAGCAACTTAAAGGGATATTTTTTACCGTGAGATTTTCAATATTGTTCGAACCAATGAAGCATGTAGGTAGAGATCGATGAAAGAGGGTCTGTATGTCTAGAGAAGGGCTCTATTCTGCCTACCCCGTTTTGGTCTTGGTGACAGCAATGACATCATCTACCTACTTACCTAACATACAAGTGAAAAAATAAGGAACATAAAGTGTTTGTTAAAATTGTATATGCGTAGATTTTAAGTGATTTTATTTTATATTCAGGTGTCCTCACGGAGTGACATAGTCGCTGTGCGACAAAACTCCTATAATAAATAGAAAAAAAAAGAAAAAAATAATGCGCCTAAAAACAATTGCAACGCTATCTACCGGCTTCAATTGTACTCAAATACACATGCAATATGTCAACCAAATCGATGTAGTCGCTGAGGAGGAGTAAGCTAACAAACACGTACATAATTATATAATAAACATATATCATGCAAGACTATAGGCGGGAATTGAGCCCGGGATCTCAAGCTTCGCAGCCGAAGATCAGGCAGCCTATATCGCTTTATAGCAATACAGCGATCCAAATGTTGTCCCAGATATTTGTCTTGCCAACTACGAGAAAAATCCGTTCATCGCCCAGGTGGCAAGCGGTGGCAAGGTAAGCGGGCACGGCTGCCTATCGACGGTTTCAACTCGAAGTATCGCTTGGCACTGTCGACCCAAATAACACTTTTTTTTTTTTAATACAACAGGAGTGGCAAACAAGCATATGGCCCACCTGATGGGAAACGTAGCTTATTTACGCTCACGATACCGAAGTATCACTTGCGCGTTGCCACTCTGTGTTCGGAGAGTTATAGTGTGTTGGCATAATGGGTTTAATCCCTCTGCTTCCAACACAATGTAACAATCCTCCCCCCTCCCCAAGGAGCTCATTACTGGAAACCTTATTCACCGCGTAGGAACACAACACAAAAAAATGTGTTATTTGGCTACGGACTTCTATAAGGTGGAGGTTCCAAAGTATTTCTCGCTCCTCTCACTTGAGTTACCTCCAGAGTACCAATTACTTTAATTACCAAATGTAAAGTTAAATTGAGTTAAATACTTAATCTAACTTTAAACAGTCTAGTCACGAGCGAATTTCCTGCAGCAGTGATTAAGGTTTCAATCATGGAGAGATGTTTGTGTTGGTTTGCTTAAAGCATTTGAAAGTTAACGGTTTTTTACTTCTTAAGTTCTTACTTAAGTTCAGAAAAACTCATTGGTACAGTCGGGATTCGAACTTGCGACCTTTGCGTCGCAGGCAACTGCTCGAAACACTCGGCCACCACGGCTCATATTGAATGAATAATGAACTCTACAAATTTAAACACCTGTATAAGGGAAATCGAGTTAACGTGTGTAAATCCACCTCGTTATCTAAATACCTACTTCATAGATTGTTCTCTTTCCTATTGTATTTTTCCTGATTTCCGTACACCATTTCCTTTACCAATTCAATAAGCTGAATTCCTGAACACAAAGACATTCGGCCTGCGTCCGAACAATAAATGACCCGAGCCCTAAGTTGGTAGTACTGTAATGTTCGAAAACCTAATTTCCCGGCGAAAGGCCAGTCCGATATCCTGCTCCAACGGTTGGTACATTGGGATCCGGTGCAATAGCTTGATAGGTTGGAACGCGTTGGCTTGTGTGGGTAGGTATCTTCTTATCGTATCACGCCTTATGCGGTAGGCAGATATAGTAGAGTGGCAGTTCTCAATGCACTGAATCCTGAATAGAATATACTGCTTTACATGTCTCTTTTCTCTTGTCTTTTCATAAATTTTCACCGGTTTAGAGAGACATTTCTACCGTCGGGTATTTGATTTCTACACCAGAGATAATTACATACATATATCATCACGTCGAGCCCTTCGCCGTCGTCGCCGAGCGCCAGTTCTCTCTAGGCTTACATTCCTCTTTCGCTTCTTCTAAATTCATCAGTCTCTTCATGAAGAAATTTCCTGATAAAACGTGTTATTTACGCCTATAAACAATGCCTTTTTATGAGTATGACTATAGATACGACATTTGTTTTAACCAACTGCTTGGAATAGGCTTTTGTCTTGAACTATCAAGTGAGGCGACGGTAGCCTGCTTCTCATCAGAGGGACACTTCGTAACCTAGTTTGGATAGCAGAAGTTTAGTTGCAATAGAACAACTCACGGCATACCTCCGACATTCTTATCTATAGTCCGCTCGGAACTAGTTGGCCACTCCTTAGGTGGGGGCGGGGGTGAGGCGGCGGGTTGCCTAGTAGTCGCGACGCACATGAGCTTATACAGTGACTTATCTCGGGATATGGTACTTATCCCGAGATAGGTCCCGAGATAAAACTCAAAACTGAAGTATCACATTTTAAATGAACAATATAAGCGAATAATTAAGAAATCGATCTACTTTTAGTAGTTTTCATTGTGATTATAAAAAAAAAAACTAAATTATACATTATTTATATGAAATTATTCTAAAATCACTTCTGGACTTTGTTTAACTGAATTTGAGTCAGTTTCATAACCCAAACTGACAAGATCAAAATAAAAAATAATAATGCACTCGATAATTACAAGTATGCAATAAATCGGTTCGTGGGTTAGGGAGCTGGGTAGGATTGTAGACATTTAAGGGGGTTCACTTTCGCCTCTACTTAAAATATCAAGAGGTAGATGAAGCTACTTAACTCTTGTACCCTTCGCTTTAACATACCAGCTGCTGACAAGAGCTGAAAGGTGATGAATGGGTAATGAACATCACAGGACGTTGAACCGCCGTCAATGCTGAACGTTTGCGGCAGGTCGCTCACAAATAACAGTTAACGCATCAGATAGCAGGTTGCGATCGCAGCTAATTGGAACGGGCCGCTCCGATAACCAGCTTGATTAAATTTAAATGCCCAGAAATAGGAGTGTTTTCGGTTTGTTTGTTGGCGTTCTGGGGTTGGGAATAATGGGGATTCGCCGAACCGACGGGAATTTCAGTTTTGAACTAATCCGAGTAGGTTTTATCTATACTTCCTTACTAATATTATAAATGTGAATGTAAGTTTGTTTGTTACGCTTTCACGTAAAAACTACTGAACCGATCATCATAAAACTTTGTACACATAGTCTTGGAGATATTAGAAGTAACATAGGATACTATTTATTTAAAAAAAAATCATTTTTACGAAAGATAAAAGAAGCCGTCCACGCCGACGAAGTCGCGGGCACAGCTAGTAATATTATAAAGAGGAAAGATTTATAGTATGTTTGTAAGGAATTGGCTCAAAAAGTACTGAACCGATTTAACAAATTCTGTCACCATTTGAATGCCAAATTATCACTGATAAATATAGGCTATTTTAATTGCAAGAAAAAAAATATGCCAAAGTGTTAAAAAAATAAATATCCTCCCGTGTGAAGGAAGTTTTTCTCGCATTAATGTTGCGCATCAAATCACACTGATTACCTATGAGTGCACACGCACACTACAATTAATAGACTCGGGTCATACTCCCCGCATCCCGCGACCCCCTCAAGTAGAAACTGGTGAGGCGCGTCTTCGTGGATGACACTATCTATAAGTGTGCTGGTTTTTGTTTGAACCGTTTGAGTCCATTTTGTTTTGGTATTTGAGCTGCTACTATTTCCGCTTCCCTTAATGGTTTTCACTCTGAAACAAATAAACATATCACTGAAATGCTCAAGATACCACTACTGTGGAAATAGCTCCACATATACACATTTTTGTTTTAAATGGCATTATTTACTCGCATGAGTATGATATGAGTATGAATGAGCCGTGGTGGCCGAGTGGTTCGAGCAGTTGCCTGCGACGCAAAGGTCGCAAGTTCGAATCCCGACTGTACCAATGAGTTTTTCTGAACTTAAGTACAGTGATTAGTCACACCACGAGCTTTACGGTGAAGGAAAACATCGAGAGGAAACCTGCACGTCTGAGAAGAAATTCAAAGGCGTATGTATAGTCGTGCTCGAGTAACGGCGATGGACTCGCCATCTGTCACGTTGGCACCTAATATACCTCTGGCGGAAAGTGGGTGTGTGGGTATTACCTATACACCTCTGCCTACCCCTTCGGGGGCCCTTGTGGGAAGGCGTGAGGATATATTATATTATTATTATATTATTATTTACTCGCATGATCTTTTTCCAAGAGACCTTTCTGGTATTTCTCGTCCTACTAATATTTATAAATGTGAAAGTTTGTGAGTATGTCGGTATGTTTGTTACTCAATCATGCCACAACGGCTGAACGGAATTAAATGAAATTCGGCACAGATTATAATCATATATAGGATATGTTAAAAATAAATAAATAAATAATAAATGTTTTCGCCCACCGCGGCTTCTTGATCATCAATCCAAAAAAAAAAACAAAAACACAGCTTGCTCTTATTACTTTTATTGAAGACTAGCTAAGACTAGTACCTATTTATGAATATTAACTTAATTTAAAATCACAATCATACGATAGTAATAATTAATAATAATTTAACTAAAATTTTGAAAAGATTTATTCAAAGTCAAAATCAAAATCTTTTTATTTTACATAGGCCCAGTTGGGCACTTATAAAACGTCGAAAAAGAAGCACGGTTCGGGTTGGTCGCTTCCATGGAGAAGAACCGGCAAAAAACTCCATGGTTACTCTTTTCAAATCATTAGGCATATACAATAACAATATTTTTTCGTTACAGCAATAGTATCCAAGTATGGGGGAACAACGTAGGCCCGACAATTCAAATTCATTCCATACTAGAAATATTTTTTCACGGAATTTTATACCGCTTTCTGCTATAAAAATATTAGGTGATATTTGCTTTTGCTAAAAAAAATATATTTAGGAAAATTAAGCTTTATCCCCTCCCCCTAGAACACGTAATTAATGAACGCCCCTTAATAATAATTTTAAATTAAAAGTATTAATTGGAAATTCTCCACAAAGACGGTTTTTATAATTAGGCCTTAGTCCTTCCTTGGCCAAACTGACAAGTTGGCCATAAATTACAGAGTTGAAACAAACAGACAAATAGCTTGACGGTCCGAGTAATAAAGACAACGTTAATTAATTTCTGTTTCACTCCTTTATTTACTGAAAGGAAATATCTCGTGCATTTTGCGACTCTCTGTATTTCAATCTCAAAAGCACTAACCAAAAGATCTTTGGAGAAGTTGATGATTGGTGGGGGCCGAGCGATTAGAGTCCTGCAAAACAAATATTGTAAGTTCGAATCCCGACTGTAGCAATGAGTTTCCAAACTAACGTACAGTGATTAGTCACCGTAAAAGTGTGTGCAAGAAGAGGCAGAGGAAGACCACGTTCCAACCTAGATCAAATCGATCGGAAGCTGAAGGGCGGGCACGTCAAGAGTACTCGAAACCGACGAGCATGTATGCAGAGACTGATGAATGTGGACGAAGCGAAAGATGTATGTAAGTCTAGAGACACCTGGCGCTCTATACTCTCTGCCTACCCCGCTAGGGATTCAGCGTGATATGTATGCATGATTAGTCACATCGTACAGTGTTTTATTGGATAGATGTAGCATCCTACGATACGGCTAGAAAGTGCTGCCCGGATCAATTCAATAACGTTTTCTCCCGTGGCCGCTGTGAGCAGCTGTGTAGGTCGATAGTCGGGACATGGAGTGGTTTGTATTCATTAGCTCGAGCTCGACCGATACTACGCTGCTGGCTTAGTAGGGGACACACGGTCAGCCTGGATAGCGAGTTAATTGAAACAACAGAGACACTAGAAATTGGTACGCATTCCTGGATGGCACTATCTGTATAAACTTCTCCAATATTCGAAATATAAATCAGCCGACTTCAAGGAATGCGACTTTAATAATGGCAACTTAGTTTAAATTTTTCCTTAAAATAAGTTCTGTAATGTCTATTTGGGTTTTAATTGATTAGGAATCTAGAGTCGAATCGGATTACGACAAATTTGGAGTATGTCGAATTTGACGAATACGGAACGATTTGAAATAGTTTAGATGGGGCCGCAGTATTTTTTGCCTAAGGCCTTGGGTTACCTAGCTACGGCACTGCTTGGAGAGAACTACTCGAACCCACTCCGCCACGGCATAATTTTAAATAAGTTTGTTCAATATCGTAACACTCATTGTGTCCCGACTATCCTGCCGATCTCCGCCCCCGCTCCGCTCGCTCCTCCTTATTACCTGCGCTCCGCTCTAAAGAAAATTTTACAGTACATTTCAATGATTTCATCAAGTTCCGCGAGATACTCGCTCCACTCGGAATTTGCTACTCGGTCACGTCTTGGGTACATTTCAAATAAACTGTTGGGAATGTTTGCTTGAAAGTCAGAAGAAATTTGTTTTCAAGACTCTTAAACTGTTCTCTCAATACTTTATATTCATAAGCAAGCGGTGAGTGTTCTGAAGAATTGTTATGATGCCTACGCCTACCTCTACCACCGCATCTTTCGCTATCGACGGGGAATACATCCCCATAACTTGGAACCACAAAGGTCGCGCTATGCACGGCACAATGAATTTGTACATCAGTTTGTATTATCAAAAATAAAAAGGTAATTAAAAAGAAGTCGAATCCCGACTGCACCAAAGAGTTTTTTTCTGATCTCTGGTATAGTAATAATTACTCACACCACGAGCTTTACGGTGAAGAAGACCTGCATTCGTTTAAGAAAAAAAAAAGGATTTAAAAAAGGAAAAAAGTACACTTGTGAGAAATCGTGAAGAGATAACAGATATACGTATATTTATCTCTCGTGCTGGCACTACTTACATACCCTCTGCCTACCCTTTCGGAGACCCTTATGGGAAGGCGTGAAGCCTCCGCTATCTCTTGTGTGCTATACCATAGCGCCTAGTTTTGACGTGTCCAAATAATTTACGTGACGAGGTGGGATTAATTGAATGTCGCGGCGAACCGCAGTAGAGTCTATGGCGTTGGGGGAAACCACTGCGGGTGGCTCTTTTATCTATACATACATACGGCCGGCCGTCTGGTCTAGTGGTTAGAGCTCATGACTGCGAAACTTGAGGTCGCGGGTTCGAATCCCGCTGAGAGCAGATATTTGTGTGATGAGCACGAGTATTTGTACCTTAGTCTTGGATGTCTTATGTATTTATGTATATATCTATCTTTACAAGTAAATATATAGTTGTCTAGTTACCATAACACAAGCTTTGCTTAATTTGGTTGTTCCGGGTAATCTCTGAACTGGCTGGGCCGATTGTGACGGGACTTTCACTGGCAGATAGCTTATGTATAAAGGAGTAACATTTTAGAAACTGAACAATATTTTTTTCAAGTCGCGGACACAGCTAGTCTGACCTTTATAATTTTAATATACTATGCCTCGCAGTTTCACTCGCGTAGAATTATACCCGGATTAGGTTTGGTTTCATTGGTAGGTATTGAGGAATACAACATAGGACAGGAGCAAATATGCATTGGCAACAGACGCCCCCCCTACAGTCCGCCCAATAGCCAGGGCTGGCTATGGTATCCCCTGCCTGTCGTAAGAGGCGACTAAATGGGGCTGACGGGCTTGCGGATAGTCAGGGTGGGGGCTCTGGCTGTCACACAACGCGGGCCAAGGATTGGCAGGAGCGCCATGTGGCTCGAGCTTCCGATGGCACAGCGAGGGTAGTAGGGGCGAAGCTAGGCGCCCCTGGGATGTGCTTAAGCAAAGTGCAGGAGAGCACTGGTGCGTTCCGCAGGAGGTTCCAGAACCCTCCTAGATTCACAGAGGATGGCCACCGGGAGGGTTTTAGTGAGTAGAAATCTCACATAACCCCCCTAGGACGGTCGGGCACCTATAGAAGGTTTCCCCCTCGAAAAAAAAAGGAGCAAGTATGCATGATAGTTTGTTTTGTATTTTTTTTATAAATTTGTCAATTCTTATTCTTTAGCAAAAATCTAAGGGTATACAATACATATATTATTTATTTATTTATTCATTGGTTTTTATAAAACAATTCCACTAGCGCTCTGTAACCGAGTGCTTGCACTCTTAATTGAAACGGAGATTGTAATCAGTGCTCCTTCAATAAATATTCAAATTGCACCTCCGTAGGTCGCAAGCTATGGGCCTCTAATTAGGGACTGCCTACGGGACCCTTTTAAACGCTTGCGGTTTCGTGGTAATTAAACGTTTATACTAGTTTTGGGGCAAAGTAAATATGTTATGTTAATTAGAACTAAGTTAATTCAGCGTTACAAGCTATGCCCAGCTTCGGTTGGGCGAAAAGTTATAATAAATCCTGAAAACACGATTGCAGCGCGATCTATCGAGTTAGATTGTATTTTCGAACCATCCAAGAACCATTTGAAATAATATACACACAGTTCATACGAATCAAGCCAGACGCTCAGCAGGAGCTGTGGCAAACACCTGTACAAAATAATTATATCTATACTAATATATACAGCCTAAACAACTGTACCTTTTTACATACATACATTACTGATTATAAGCCTTAATCTGCCCTTACATCCAAGGGTACGTATCATCCCATTCCTCTGCGCTTTGGACCACCTGAACCTGGCATTATGTCGGACCCGGTCCTTGGTCCCAGCGGGACAATTTATGTAAGGACCTTTAGTGTCGATTATTACTAGCTTTTAATGTCTTTTCAGGATCCGGTGGTCAATTTTAAAATACAATGGGATCATGGCAAAATATGGAACTGCTAGGATAACCGTTTTATGTCTTCCTACACTTCGGCTCTTTATACATGCTCGTCGGTTTCGAGTACTCTTGACGTTCCCGTCCTTGAGTGTCCGATCGATATGATCTAGGTACTTGGAACGTGGTCTTCCTCTGCCCCTTCGCTTACATACTTTCGTATCTATATCTGTTTCGTCAATATATCTTCTCTTATCCTTTCTATATGGCCAAACCAAGGCATATTACTGCCTTACTTCATCTTAAGAAATCACATCTTCGTTCAAAATCAAAATGTTTTAAATAGGCCTAGATGGGCACTTATAAAACGTCGAAAAAGGTGCACGGTTCGGGTTGGTCGTTTCTATGGAGAACAACCGGCAAGAATCTCCATGGTTACTCTTTTCAAATCATTAGGTATACAACAACTACTATGCGAATTATGACCACGCTTTTCATAGGTGTACACATGAAACAAATTATTATTCTTTTACTTATAAGCTTTAGTGTGTGTACTGTTGGTGTCTTTGAATAAAATAAAAATAAAAATATTATTCTGAGATATAGAAGCCGTGGTGGCCGAGTGGTTCGAGCAGTTGCCTGCGACGCAAAGGTCGCAAGTTCGAATCCCGACTGTACCAATGAGTTTTTTCTGAACTTAAGTACAGTGATTAGTCACACCACGAGCTTTACGGTGAAGGAAAACATCGAGAGGAAACCTGCATACGTCTGAGAAGAAATTCAAAGCGTATGTATAGTCGTGCTTGAGTAACGGCGATGGACTCGCCATCTGTCACGTTGGCACCTAATATAGTGGGTATTACCTATACACCTCTGCCTACCCTTTCGGGGACCCTTGTGGGAAGGCGTGAGGATATATTATATATATTATATTCTGTTACAGCAATAGTAATTAGGTATGGGGGAACAGCGGTAGATTCGATCTTATAAGGCTTTTTTACACAATTTCGAGTTAGAGCAATTCTACAGGTACATATAAAGGGGAATGTAACCACTTAATTAGCGAGTTGGCTCCTCGCCAGACCTCAGAGCTCACTCTCTGGGCTATCAGCACGTTTATTTTTGGCAACAACACTATTTCGCTTACCACATATGGAGCGGGGTCAAATATGAGACGGAAACACGATTTTCGCCTTCAATATGTATTGTTTAATCTATTAACTAGTGATGTTATTATTTACTAGAATCCTAGTTACCAATTCAATATTTTCTTTAGATAAAATCTAAATCTTTTATTCAACGTAAGGGACACAGGAAATACAAAAAAACCGAAAGTTACGTTCCCAAGAACACAAAACCTGCCAGGAGAAGAAACGGCGAAACAAACTCCCCGGTTTCCTTTTTAATATTACATAAAAAGGGTTGTGTCCTGTTAAGTAGGAGTAGAAAAGGACGCATACATATCATCACACCGAGTCCCGTGCGGGGTAGGCAGAGAGAGTGACCACGAGAGAACTAGAGAGAACCAGCAAACACTTGAGGAAACATTCAAAAAGGTATACATAACCTCTTTGAATGTCTCAAAAGCAAAGTACGTATCTGACACTTTGGCACTTAAATATCAATATTTCTAGCAAAAGTGCGGGATTCCACAAAAAATCTACTTAAATATAGAACTGCTGTAGTTATGACATAATTTTTCATAAAATCCCTATGTAAAATTACAGAGCAACCAGCGAATTTATTTAAAAGGAACTTAAAGAACTTAGTGTTCTGGCGAATAGAAATTATCTATTCGCCAGTCTATATATCTAGTAATTTCATTGAAAGAATGTTGTCTCATACTTTTTCCTACCCTTCGAGGACTCTTATGTCCTGTGCCGGTAAGACCGTGTTAGACATGTGCCGGTCCTTCTCAAAAGAGCCCCATGTCATGGACCTTATAGAAAATATTCATTTAAACCGTCCTAAATTCACATAGCCGTAAAACCAAATGGTGGCGTAAAGGCGATATAGCTCGTGAGCGAAGTGCAAACAACACAAGCATTGAACCTGCAACCACGCGATTGGCCCTCAGCCAGGCACGCCCCGGATATTATTTACGACCCCTTTAGCCAAGATTTTTTATTAGAACATTTAGATTTAGTGTTTTTGCCGAAATTCATACATACATACATATTATCACACAGAACTCAAGGACTAAGTAGATAAAGTAGAGCACCAGATGTGATGGGTGGCTTTTATAATGATTTTGCGACTATCATCATATAATGCCGAGTCCCTAACGGGGTAGGCATAGAGCGCCAGTTCTCTTTAAACTTACACACCTCTTTCGCTTCGTCCACATTCATCAGTTTCTTCATACATGCTCCGCAACTGAATAAAATATATCCTATCTGTTAATTCAGCAATGATATATCTTCACCCAATCTCATCCAAATCTGTCCAGGGAAAGAGAAAGAAACATCCTTCATTAATCACTTTCTCATGTATAACATAGTTGGGATAATTAGTTAATACAACTTCATATAATAATAATAATAATAATATATCTTCACGCCTTCCCACAAGGGTCCTCGAAAGGGTAGGTGGAGTTGTGTAAGTCCAAAACCCACTTCTCTCTTGGTATATTTTAGGTGCTAACGTAACAGATGGCCAGATAATCGCCGTTACTCAAGCACGACTATACATACGCCTTTGAATTTCTTCTCAAACGTATGCAGGTTTCCTCTCGATGTACTTAAGCACAGAAAAACTATTTGGTACAGTCGGGAATCGAACTTGCAGCCTTTGTGTTGCAGGCAACTACTTTACACCAGCACTCGTTCATATTATCATTCTGATATAAGCACGCTATAACAACATGATTTCCAACTTTTGCACGTAAACATTTAAACAATAACATGCCTTAAACTTATTATAATACAATCTAAATTGTTATTGTGGGAAGTCCGCAACCCGACAGGTACCTGTAACCAGCGAGGCGGAAATGAACCTGGGCCCTGGCATTACGTATTCCAGCCAGGGGTTAGATATTATATCCGAGTGTTGATGTTTAACCTGGATCAAATCGATCGGACGCTCAAGGACGGGAACGTCAAGAGAACTCGAAACCGACGAGCATGTATGAAGAGACTGATAAATGTGGACGAAGCGAAAGAGGTATGTAAGTCTAGAGAGAACTGGCGCTCTATACTCTCTGCCTACCCCGTTAGGGACTTGACGTGATGATATGTATGTTTAAGGTTGAAGGAACAAAGGAAGTTTGGACAGGCAATAGTACAAAACAAAGCCGTCTTATAAACTCATTTTGAGGAATTTCGAGTCACAAGTTCGAGTAGTTGCCGGCAAGATTGCAAGTTCGAACATACCTCCGGCAAACCCTTCGCGGACGGTAAAGAGGCATGTATGTAGGTTTCAAATATTTAATTGCAGTTACCTAAAATATTCAGCTTTTTTCTGAAGGCTAATAAACAACTTATATAAATAAAAATAATATATAATATATCCTAACGCCTTCCCATAAGGGTCCCCGAAAGGGTAGGCAGAGGTGTATAGGTAATACACCCACTTTCCGCCAGAGATATATTAGGTGACAGATGGCGAGTGGCGTGGAGTTCGAAAAAGTAGCTTTGGAAATTTTCCTGCTAGATACGGTTCAGCCGCTATGCCGTGAAAGAGCATCATACCTTTGCTGAACTTTAAATTTTGAATTTTTAAGGATAAAAAAAGAAAGAAGTAGTAATGTCCTATTCCTAGGTATAAGCTATCACCATTTCAACTTTCAGCCAAATCGGTTCAGCCGTTTGGCCGTGAAAGACCGCAAACATCCGAACATCCAAACTTACAAACTTTCACATTTATAATATTAGTAAGATAACATT
>JACCPG010009922.1:0-22120 GCA_016069955.1 Drepana arcuata | reverse complement strand
CAAAGATTGCAAGTTCGAATCCCACCTGTACCAATGAGTTTTTCTGAACTTAAGTACAGTGATTAGTCACACCACGAGCTGTACGGTGAAGGCAAACATCGTGAGGAAACCTACATACGCTTGAGAAAATTTTGAAAAAGGCGTATGTATAGTCGTGCTTGAATAACGGCGATGGACTCGCCATCTGTCACGTTGGCACCTAAAATAAGATTAGAAGTAGAGAGAGATTCCTCTGGCGGAAAGTGGGTGTGTATTACATATACCCCTCCCTTGTGTGAAGGCGAGAGGATATATTATTATTATACTACAATCCATCTCTGTGACAAATTTCATACGATTCCGATTTCCGTTCCTCACAAAATGTCGAATAGCAACTCACATGATTGAAATTGGTGATCATTTCCAGCCAATGAGTGTCCCAATACACATGAACATCCACACGCGAGAGAAACTCTACAAATGCAGCATTTGCGAGATGCAGTTCAGTTGTAAGAGCACGCTCAATAGACATCAAGTGGTGAGATATTCACATATATTTACTAGCTGTCCCGCCCAGCTTCGCTCGGGTGAAAAAGTTAAATTGCCCGTAACACGATCGCAGCGCCACCTATCGGGTCCAATTGTGAATCTAAACTATTCTCGACTCCATCTGTTAGAATCGTTTGGAGCAAATTGTGACTGTCAAATAATAGACAAATAATTTATAAATATAATAATAATATATAATATATTAATTATATTAATATAATATATTATATAATATATATAAAGCCGTGGTGGCCGAGTGGTTCGAGCAGTTGCCTGCGACGCAAAGGTCGCAAGTTCGAAGCCCGACTGTACCAATGAGTTTTTCTGAACTTAAATACAGTGATATTCACACCACGAGCTTTACGGTGAAGGAAAACATCGAGAGGAAACCTGCATACGTCTGAGAAGAAATTAAAAGGCGTATGTATAGTCGTGCCTGAGTAAAGGCGATGGACTCGCCATCTGTCACGTTGGCACCTAATATACCTCTGGCGGAAAGTGGGTGTGTGGGTATTACCTATACACCTCTGCCTACCCCTTCGGGGACCCTTGTGGGAAGGCGTGAGGATATATTACAAATAATTTGCAATAAAATAATATTGCGACTGCACACGGCGTGCAAATTTGATTAAAATCGATTGAGTAGTTTAGGAGTCCATCGCGGACAAACAGCGTGACGCGTAATTTATATATATATTAAGATAAGACGATTTTATTAGCTTAATACGTGTGTATGTAACGGAAACTTTGAACATGATGTTGACCTTCAAAACGTCGGATTAAATCGAAATTTGGCATGCTTGTTAATGACCGAGGACTATTCGATATTAAAAATAAATAATAGTGAATTTTAATTAGGCCAGGTCAAGAGTACCACAAACCGAAGAGCATGTATGAAGGGAATAATTAAACTGGACGAAGCGAAACAAGTTTGTAAGGATCATAGTGGAAAGAAGTGGTCTCTGCCTACTTTTACGAGAAAGAGGCGTGATTACCTATATGTATGTATGTTATGGTATGAGTTTTCCTGAACTTTAGTAAAGTGATTAGTCACACCACGACATTTACGGTGAAGGGAAACATCGAGAGGAAACTTGCATACGTCTGAGAAGCAATTCAAAGGCGTATGTATATATGTATGTCCAAATACCTGGATCAAATCGATCGGACGCTCAAGGACAGGAACGTTAAGAGTACTCGAAACCGACGAGCATGTATGAAGAGACTGATGAATGTGGACGAAGCGAAATAGGTATGTAAGTCTAGAGAGAACTGGTCCGTTAGGGACTTGGCGTGATGATATGTATGTTTTGTTTTAGTAACGGCGATGGTGTCGCCACCTGTCACGTTTTTATTGTTGTTTTGGTTACTTGTTCTTGGGTGGACACTTATGAATGTTTTATCATGTCATGTTCTTTTAATATTAAGGTGTTCTCACCTGTTGGTGATCCTAATAAATAAATAAATTCAATATAATAAACGATTTCCCTCAGACTCACACTGGAGAAAAAAAGTATGGCTGCAGTTTGTGTCAGAAACGTTTCACGCAGAGTGGCAGCATGAAGCTGCATTACCGCACATTCCATCTGAAGGAACCTTATCCCAGGAGGTAAGAGAGTTCAGTTTTGAATACGAAATCTCACCAATGGCGGAGGGGGGTCGAAAAATTCTCAAAAATGCCTCACGTAATTATGCCAGTTTAAATGCCAGTTATGTTGACTATCAAATTTAGAACCTATAATTTGTCAGTGAATACCTAAACCTCTCGGCCATCAGGGCACTATGAATTTATTGTTATCTCTTTCAGGAACAGAAGCAAGAAATGTGAAGTACCGCCCGAGTACTGATAACTAAAGCACAATTTGTTCCAAACAATAGCTGTTACCAATTAAAATAGTGATAACATAGTTAAAAGGATTTAAATCGAAGGTACTGAATTATTTTTACCCTTAAACATCCAACTAAAGAAGGTTTACCAATGGAGAAGATATTTACAAAAAAAAAAGCTTACCATCATGCGAAGCAAGCTTTCGATCCGCCTGGCGGTAACCGCTTACCAGCGGTTACCGCCGCCGTTTTAAAAATCATATGCCATGTAGACACGCACACTGCCAGAATAAATATATATATGTGTATATATATATATATATATATACTCTCGCCTTCCCACAAGGGTCCCCGAAGGGGTAGGCAGCGGTGTATAGGTAATACCCACTTTCCGCCAGAGGTATATTAGGTTCCAACGTGACAGATGGTGAGTCCATCGCCGTTACTCGAGCAATAAAACTTCGTTAAATATAGTTTAATTTATTTCAAACAATTTGGGCAAAATCATATTGCTTGCCAAATTTGAGACAAATTTTTATTCTTTTGGCTGTCATTAGCTCAACGTTAAATAGTGTAAGGTGTCTCCGGAAGGTGCATCGAGGGTGGGGACGGGCACGAGCGCGCTGGTCTGGTCGGGGCAGGCCATCTCCGGCTCGGGGAGGCTGTCTGACTCTTCTGATGATGACTCCTCTGCGCACTCTTCGTGGGCGTCATGTTTCTTCCTCCTGTTTCTAAAAAAAAAGTCTTTCTGTACTTAAGGTCGTAAGGTATATTTGAGTGGTACGCACATTTTTAATATCTTCACGCGTTCACACAAGGCTCTCCAAAGGGGTAGGCAGCGGTGTATAGGTAATACCCACACGCCCACTTTCCGCCAGTGATCAATTTCAGGTACCAACGTGACAGATGGCGAGTCCATCGCCGTTACTCAAGCACGACTATACATACGCCATTGAATTGCTTCTCAGACGTATGCAGGTTTCCTCTCGATGTTTTCCTTTACCGTAATAATAATAACTAGACACTAGACCGTGTGGTAGATACCCCATGAGGTGGACTGACCAAATAAAGGCGGCTACAAATTGCCTCTGCACGAAAGCACCAGAGTTAGGGTTGCCACACAAGAAACGACAGCCACGACCACTCTGCCAAGAGTGTATGTAACGACGAAGAAGAAGATTTTTTTTTTTATTTTATATCCTGCCCAGCACAGCAATCTGTTTCTCACATCTAGCTGCTACATTTGTTGACCAGAGTCCGAGTATGGCATTTGGCTAGGAGGAGAATCCATTGATATCACTCACTACATTATGGGGAATCGGTATTGGAGGGTTGGAATTTTTTTTTTATATACCACTTGGGTGGCAAACAAGCATGCGGTCCGCCTGATGGTAAGCGGTTACCGCCGCTAATACTATTAATATACTATTAATACTATTTCTCCTCAGTCTTAAGAAGAATAATAAACGCAATAAAAGCATTAATCAACTCTATTGAATACCTCTTGGGATATGGTTGTTTGAGATGAAAAGTCCTGTAGTGAAGCTTCATGCTGTTGCTTTGAGTGAAGCGCTTGTCGCACAGATTGCACGCGAACGGTTTCTCTCCTGTGTGAGTCTGCAAGTATGAAGAGTTCGTCTTTACAACAAAGGCGGTGAAGTAGTATGAAGCGGTTATAACCTTCAGTTACCACCGTTTTAAAAAAAAATAACTTGTCAGAAGCAAGGACGAAACAAACACGCCAGTTTTCTTTTTTAACATTTGTTCCCATTTGCAAAAGTGTGTGCAAGAAGAGGCAGAGGAAGGCCACGTTCCAACTACCTGGATCAAATAGATCGGACTCTGAAGGACGGGAACGTAAGAGTACTCGAAACCGACGAGCATGTATGAAGAGACTGATGAACGTGGACGAAGCGAAAGAGGTATGTAAGTCTAGAGAGAACTGGCGCTCTATACTCTCTGCCTACCCCGTTAGGGACTTGGTGTGATGATATGTATGTATGTATGTTCCCATTTGCGTAGGGGTAGTAAAAGATTTAACTAACATATAAACTCTGTACAAGAGGAGCAATTCATTGCCATGCATGGCCATCATTAAAATAATCTGATTAAGCCTAGCCATGGCATAGCATAACATAGCATAGCATAACATAGCATGTAGCTAGTGGTATTAGTGTTGAGATGAGGAATTGATGAGGGATGAATTTTTCGGTCCATCATCACACTTTGAACGCTACCAAGACCCTACGAAAGGCTGACGACCTGTCGACAGAACTTTGTGATTCTATTATATTATACACCTCTGCCTACCCCTTCGAGGACCCTTGTGGGAAGGCGGGTATCAGTGTTGGTAGGGGTAGACCTAGGCGGGCGTTTGTAGACCAAATTAGGGACGTCTTGAAAAAAAGGCCAGGTCAAGAGTACCCTAAACCGAAGAGCATGTATGAAGAGAATAATTAAAGTGGACGAAGCGAAAGAAGTATGCAAGGATCGTAGCAAGTGGAAAGAAGTGGTCTCTGCCTACCCCTACGGGAAAGAGGCGTAGTTATATGTTTGTACTAGCTGTGCCCGCGACTTCGTCCGCGTGGGATAGTAGATTTATTTTGGATGTGTGTGTGTGTAGGGGATGTCTACGTCATAGTAGCTTTATGCATGCAAAGTCTCAGCCGGATCGGTTTAAAATTGACAAAGTTTCATAAAAAAAATCATCCCCTATTTTATCCCCTTGGGGGTAGAATTAAACAAAATCCTTTCTTAGCAGATGCCTACTACATAACAGCTACCTGCATGCCAAATTTCAGCCCGATCCGTCCAGTGGTTTGGGCTGTGCGTTGATAGATCACTATGTCAGTCAGTCAGTCAGTCACCTTTGAGTTATATAGATGTACGTATATTTACCACAAGATGTCGCTTCAGGCCGATGCTAGCGTAGAACTGCTTGCCACAAGTGTCGCAAGTGTGGACCTTCTCCCTCGTATGCATGTTCTGGTGGACTGCTACACTGCCCGGCTATAAGGACAAACAGTTTGCTTGGACATAAATATCAAAGTCGTCTGCACTTTTTTTATTTACAACCAAAGTGGCAAGCATACGGCCTGATGGGCTCACGATACCGAAATATTGCGCGTTGCCACTCTATGTTCGGAGTTATACTGTGTTGGCAGCATAATGGGACTAATCCCTCTGCTGTCCACACAATATAACACCCCCCCCCCTTCCCAAAGCTCATTATTGGAAACCATATTCACCAGCATTAATTTATCTAAATTCATCCCCATACCTTGGAACCAAGTGTTGGAATGAGCTCCCCGTTGAGGTTTTCCCTGGAGAGTACAGCATGGAGTTCTTCAAGATGGGTGTGAAAAGATTCCTGCAGGGTCGGTAGTGCGCGAGTGATACTCCTGGTGTTGCAAGCGTCCATAGGCGGACCGCTTGTTTGCCACCCATGTGGTATAAAAAAGTTTATTGAAAGAATACCTCACCGCCAGTGAAGCGCCGCATATCTCACAGATATGCCTCGCGGCGGGCGGGAAGAAGCAGGTCCTGGGGTGCTCGGTCACGTGGTGTTTCAGGCACGCGGCCTGCGTCGCGAAGTGTTTGCCGCACTGCAAGCGAAGCGATCATAGGCGATAAAGCTCGCGGTGTGTTTAACCACTATACTGCTACAGATCGTGCCATCCACGAAGATGCGCCTCATCAATTCGAGGCGGTCGCGGGATGCTAGGAGTATGACCCGAGTCTATTAATTGTAGTGTGCGTGTGCACTCATAGGTAATCAGTGTGTACCGATAATACTCAAACTTAGTGCTTGAGTAACGGCGATGGGCTCGCAACCTTGGCACCTAAAATATATATCAGAGGTCGTCTATATGTCAGAGGATGAGTGGGGGTCTCCGAGTGGGTGCCTACCCATTCGGAGACCCTTCAGTGAAGGCGTATAAATATTATTATTATAAATAAATCAATAAACCTGGTGGCACGTGGTCGGCTTAATTTTCTTCCTTCGTATCCTCTTCGGCCCTCTTGTTAGTTTGATGGCGTCTTCTGTCTTCCTAAGTAAAATAGATAGGGTTTAGTGTGATGGGTGACGGTAACCGCTTAACGCACGAGGGTTATCTCCCACGCGTTTATGACCCTGATTATACATCAGGAGGTAGACCGCCAGTTTTCTCTGGACTTACAGACAGACCTCTTCATCAGTCTGTTCATAATTGCTCGCCGGTTTCTAGTACTCTTGACGTCCATATCCTTGCGTGTCCCATCGACTACTTATTAATATAATAACTAGTTCAAATCGATAGCACTATCTATATAAATAAAAATTCATCACTTTTTGTGAACACTGAACAATGTTGCCAAGCGCAAAACTCTAAAACGGCTGAACCAATTTGAATGATTATGTTTTTGTTGTGTTTCATGAAGTCTCATTAAGTTTCATTAAGAGAGGTAGGGCATAACGGGTTTCCCGTTCGAATTTGGAGCTGCCCGACTGGGGCAGGACCTCCACCTTATAGAAGTCCGTAGCCAAATAACAAAATTTTTTTGTGTTGTGTTCCTACGTGGTGAATAAGGTTTCCAGAAATGAGCTCCTTGGGGAGGGGGGATTGTTACATTGTGTTGGAAGCGAGGGATTAAACCCATTATGCTGCCAACACACTGTAACTCTCCGAACACAGAGTGGCAACGCGCAAGTGATACTTCGGTATCGTGAGCGTAAATAGGCTACGGTAACAGTTTCCCATCACTTGGGCCGTATGCTTGTTTGCCACTCTTGTTGTATAAAAAAAAAGTCTGAGGAAGGTTCTTATGGAGAGTAAATAATTAAAAAATACGAGGAATTAAGTAAAAACAATAATTTAAACAATAATTTTCTTGACTTTCTTGGGTGGTATGAAGTTCGCCGGGGCAGCTAGTTAGATATAAATGGAATGGCAATATATAATTTAATTGAATTGATATCAAGATGGGACTGGCGCTCTACTCTCTCTGCCTCCCCCGTGCGACGTGAAGATATGTATATAATGAGTTAAAAAATTCAATATATGATTATGCACTTACTTTTTTCGTGAACCATTCGTAATCTGTAAAGAAGAATAAAACTCTTTTATTACGACAATAACGGGTAATTGTATAATCCCTACTCACCTACTTAAAATTATAAATTCCAAAGTAAATCTGTCTGTCTGTTACCTTTTCAGGCTTAAACTACTAAACCGATCTAAATGAAATTTAGTACAGAGACAATCTTAAGCCTGACGAAGAACATAGACTTTATTGTACTTTGTAATGCAAAAAAGGGTTGTAAGGGTTTGAAAGTTTGTATGGAAGATTCGTAGTTTTTTAAGCTTGAAACTTATTTTTGACAACCAAAGTTTGTAAATATAAAAATAGGGGATGAAAGTTTGTATGGAAATATGTAAGGTTCATGTCATTATCATGTATTGTATATTTGGATATTAGATAGGTAACTTTTAACGGTAACACCTTTTGTAATATATTTGAAAAAATACTATAACTATAAGTTAAAATGCTGCCTATTGTCACTTTTCCACGCGGACGAAGTCGCGGGCACAGCTAATAACTTTATAATAAGCAAAATTGTCATATATTCCGATCAATTTGAGTATTCGCTCTCAAAATCAAAATTCCAGGTTCAAACCCTAGCTCTAACTCATTGGTACATTACCAATGACTTTCTGAACTTCAGTAGAGTAATCAGTCACACCACAAGCTTTACGGTGAAGGAAATCATCGAGAGGAAACCATTTGAGATGAAAATAGACAAAACATAGAAGGCTTCTTTTCAACACTTAATTTCGTCAATTAATTAATAACAACCATAGGAGCTGTATAAAAGAAAATTAGTCGCACACTGCCAGCACCGAGTTTTGTAACTTGGAAAAACATATACCAGTGCTTTCTTCCGTTTTCCAAGAATTTTCCTCGGGGCGCTAGTGTTGTCGGATGTGAGGTCTGCATCAAGTTCGTACCTGAAAATAATGACCGAAATTTATTATGCTGCTTTAGTACGTAAAAGGTAATAAACGCTGAAAAAGAAAACCGGGGAGTTTTTACTAAGTATGTGACGTTCAATAAGTGTTCCCTGTGTCCCTTACTTATTATATCGTTTAAGATTTTTATTTAATAATAATAATATTAATAATATTTGAACAAACTGATGCTCTGTTCCTCGAGTAAGTAGGTACTGGGATCGGGTTAGTAATGAAACGACATAAAATTCCCCAAAAGTGTCGAATGTTTAATGTGTGTTCAACCCGAGTATATATCATACACGTAGAACGCCATGGTAGCGCGATTCACAATGTAATACTATAGGTACAGTGCCATCTACCGGCCACAATACAAATAAACCTGCCATAGTACAACCATTACGTAAATATGACATAAACGGATTGTACATATCGCCCACCAAAGGACAACTAAGCCTTGTCCTTTTACAAATCGCCCACCATGATAAACTATGAAATATACAATTCAAAAAAGTTAACTTTAACACACACTATTTAAAATAAATCCACAATTTGCTTATTAAAATACAAGCACAAAAATAAACAATCAATTTACCAGTTTGCATTAAGAAAGAGACATAACTCTTACAACGTACAATATTAACCTGACTCGGGTGAGTCGCAATCACATTGCCATATTACCAGCCACTATAAGGTAAGTTATCCTCCTTCATAAGCATGGTTGGAGTTTCGAATTTAAATATAAAATTTTGATAAATACTGCCGAGACCACTAACACGTCAAGAATTCAGATGGCCTCTGCATTTTCCGCATCCATTTCTTATATTGAATTACTTAATTCTGTGGAAATCCTGGACCATGAAACCAAACCAAATATCAAACAAATGAAACTCTGACGGCGTCACACCTCTTGAAGCCCCATTAGGTATCCGTTTTTTGCTTAATCTTTCCACCTGCATTGATAATTAGAGCAGCATCGATGATGGATGACATCCTGTGACATATCGCAGAACCTATGCCGTTCTAAATAACCACCAGAAGAAGCAGTTCCCTTTGTTCATGGTCCTTCGAGAAGCCAGATATCGGCAGGGCACCTTATGGTGCAGGTTTTTTGTGAATTAAATTAATGTCACTGACGGTGGATCGCCGTTGCAAACGTGACATAGGCAGGGGCTGATAAGCAATCAGTTCCCCGGGAGGCGCACCGTGCTGGCGTGCTTGGAGCACCGGAGCAGTGGAGCACCCTGAGAGCCGCGGTTGAAGGAGAAAAACGGAAAACGGAGCTATTTGAAGACAATACATGCAGGGATGCGCATGTATGGAATCGTGATACTTGTGTGAGTGAGTGTCAAGAAAACTGTGAGTACATTTTATTTAATTTGTCACGCAAAAAGTCACTTTATTTGTGTGAACAATAAAACTTTGTAAAAATTATAAAAATTGGAGATTTGCCGATCAAATTTGAACTTTAAACATTTGTGATAAAAAACTTGTAAAAATTGTAAATTGTCATATTAACTTAGAAATATTTTGTAGTTTGTAGTTTAGGACTTAGAATAATTTCCTTAAAAACGAAGGTACGGGGAACCTATGTCTGATTTTCGTTAGGAATAAAATATTGCAAAAAGACTTGTAAAATTTTCATGAAATTTACTATTGAGTCAAATGTCATCTTTGTTTTGTTTATTTTCGAATTCTGTTTGAAAGGTTGATTGACACCAACATAGATTTATGTTGACATTTTATTTTATTCTAAATTTATTTCAAAAATGGAGTCTTTACTGAATTTTCAAGAAGACATTTACAATAGGTTGGTTAAAGCAAAAGTCAATTATTCTAAAAGTCCTAAGGTTCGAATTTCCAAAGATTACATAGAAGGAAGATTGGAGCTGTTAGATCAGCTATGGTTAGAGTTTACCAAGGGTCATAAGGAGTTGATGCGTTCCATATCTTCATCTTCGGAAATAGCAAGTAAGAGTTATGTAAAGAATGAGATTTATGATAAAGCTGAGGATGTTTATCTTAGTCATAAGATTGAATTGAAAACTGATTTATCTGTATTCAATAATACAGAATCCATTCAACCTGCTACTGGTACTAGCTCTTCTAAGTTAAAAACTTGTAATGTGAAATTGCCAAAAATTCACATTCCAACTTTCTCGGGGAAGTATTCCGAATGGAACACATTTAGAGATTTGTTTCAATCTGTGATTCATAAAAATGAGCAATTAGATAGTGTTCAAAGGTTGTTATATTTAAAAGGCTATTTAAGTGGTGAGGCAGAACAATTATTAAAAAATATTCCAATTGCAGACAATAATTATGATAGATGTTGGCAATTGTTAAATGAACGGTACAACAACAAACGGTATATTTGTCATTATATTTTAAAACGTTTATTAAGTCAAAGAAATCTTGTACATGAGTCTGCTTGTGGTTTAAAAGAATTAATGAATACTACTAATGATTGTTTATCTGCTTTGTCAAATATTGGTATTAATACGGATACTTGGGATGTACTTATTATACACATCGTAACATTAAAGCTGGATCCGGAATCCAGAAGGCAGTGGGAATTCAAAGCAACAGACAACAATTCTACTGATGAGTTGCCTACGTATAACTCATTCCAAGAATTTCTCACGAACCGGTATCGAGCAATCGAGTTTCTGGATTCCAGGTCTAATGCAGGTAATAAAAATATTACTCATTATCATAGTGATAAAACTAAGGTAATGCATATTGTAAATATAAAATGTCCTTTTTGTTCAGAAGAACATAAACTTAGTCTTTGTAAAAGGTTTATAGCAGAGTCTGTTGACTCGCGGCGTAGTTATGTTCTTTATAATAATATTTGTTTTTGTTGTTTGGGTAGTAATCACTCTGCCAAAAATTGCCAACGCAATTTCAAATGTCGCATTTGTCAAAAACGACATCATGCTCTATTACATCCGTCGGGTAACGGTACTCCAAGGGATCACAATAGCGGTGTAAATAATAGCACGACTCAGGAGAGGTCGTCTATTAACAAAAATTCCAATTTTAATTTGGTTTCGAATGCTGCCGAAACTACTGATACGTCGCCGTTAGTATCCTGTTTTACGACCAGGAAGGTTAAGCACAGTCAAGTGTTACTTCCAACGGCGATAGTCGGAACAAAAGGTAAAAATGGTCAAAATTATACAATCCGTGCATTGTTAGACCAAGGCTCACAGTCATCTTTTGTGACCGAATCAACGGTCCAATTACTTGGCTTAAAGAAACTTCCTATCAAGAGTCAAATCTCAGGAATAGGTGGAGATCAACGTTTTGTCTCCAAGGCTGCGGTGAATATGCAGATTGCATCGCGTATTGATCGGAACGTAAAGATAAATGTAAAAGCTTATGTTTTGAAATCCATTACCACGATGATGCCGACTAATAAGGTAGCACCATTGGAATGGAAGGAACTTACCGGAATGGCATTGGCAGATCCAGAATATCATACACGTAGAACGCCATGGTAGCGCGATTCACAATGTAATACTATAGGTACAGTGCCATCTACCGGCCACAATACAAATAAACCTGCCATAGTACAACCATTACGTAAATATGACATAAACGGATTGTACAATATTCTTTATTGTACACACACACATACAAACAAATAGGATGACAAAAAGACAGAGAATAACATGTAATAGGCACAATAGGCGGCCTTATCGCAAAAGCGATCTCTTCCAGGCAACCAAGTGAAAAGAGAAAAGAAATAGAGAAAAAAAGGTAGGTGTGATAGTTGAGCGGATGAAATATACATATTTACTATAATATACATATACTAAGCAATCTAAATAAATAAATACGAAACATATACCTATTTTATACACATACAATAACATATACATAAATATACTTACATATGTATAAGTTATAAAGAAAAATAGTATTCGAATAAAAGTTTCTTGAAGGAGTTCAATGATTTACTAACACATTAAGGAGTCTGGTCTGGAATAAATTATTTTAATTGTATATAATAATAATCAATCCTCACGCTTTCCGACAAGACACCCCGAAGGGGTAGGCCTTAGGGGTTAGGGTTAGGGTATTTCCGCCAGAGATATATTTTAGGTGCCAACGTGACAGATGGCGAGCCCATCGCCGTTACTCAAGCAGGACTATACATACGCCTTAGAAATTGCTTCTCAGACATATGCAGGTTTCCTCTCGATGTTTTCCTTCAACGTAAAGCTCGTCGTGTGACTAATCACTGTTCTTAAGTTCAGAAAACATATTGGTACAGTCGGGATACGAATTTGGCATCTTTGTGTCGCAGGCAACTACTCGGCCACCGCGGATTTTATTTTATTTTATTAAGAAATTTTCTTACTCTTTCTGCGAGTGCATAGCCGAATGAAATAGGTGCTCCTCGTAAGCCTTCCTGTTCTCAAACCTCATGTCACACCTGGCGCAGTACGTGTTGACTTCTTCATCATCATCTGGACTCTCCTGCAGATATAATGAACATTACGCTTAGCGGGCTGGAGAATCTCGCTGAGAGAATCACCATAGCTTCATATTATATTTCACGGCCTTCTGGTCTAGCGGATGACTGCGAAGCTTGAGGTAGAGAGCTAGAGGGTTCGATTCCCACTGAGTGCAGATATTCGTGTGACGAACACGACTATTTGTTCCTGAATCTTGGATGTCTATGTGTTTGTGAATCTATCTATTCATATAAGTATGTATATCATTGTGTTCCATAGTTCAAGCTTTGCTTAGTTTGGGGCTAGGTCAATTTGAGTCAGATCGCCCCTAAATATATACTAATATTATAAAGAGGAAAGATTTGATTGTTTGTTTGTATTGAATAGGCTCCGAAACTACTGGACTGATTGGAAAAAATATTTCAATATTGGAAAGCTACATTCGCCCTGAGTGACATAGGCTATATTTTCCTTTAAAAAAAAAATCTTATGTCTACCAGTGCGAAGCCGGGACGGACCGCTAGACTAAGACGCCGCTAGCCCTTGCTCGCGATCCAGCAACGCCCCAAGCCGAAGTCCGTACCCCTCAAGGGGTGGCCTTAGCTGTGTTTGCTTAGCACAATATAGTCCCTGGCTGGATGCTTAGTAGCAAAAGTTCCCGGAACTCACGCTACGAGAGACAATACAAAAAAGAGAATAGGTTGAAAAGAGATAAAGCTCACAATGTCATCAGTGACGTGCTTGAGCCTCTTGTGCATGTTAAGGCCGGCCTGCGACACGAACGAGGCGCCGCACTGAGTGCACACGTGCTCGCTGCGGTGCGTACGCAGGTGCGTGTAGTACGTCGACGACAGCCTGGATTGGATAATATATAATATAATATAATAATATATCCTCACGCCTTCCCACATGGGTCCCCGAAGGGGTAGGCAGAGGTGTATAGATAATACCCACACACCCACTTTCCGCCAGAGGTATATTAGGTGCCAACGTGACAGATGGCGAGTCCATCGCCGTTACTCAAGCACGACTATACATACGCCTTTGAATTTCTTCTCAGGCGTATGCAGGTTTCCTCATGATGTTTTCCTTCACCGTAAAGCTCGTGGTGTGACTAATCACTGTACTTAAGTTCAGAAAAACTCATTGGTACAGTCGGGATTCGAACTTGGGACCTTTGCGTCGCAGACAGCTGCTCGAACCACTCGGCCACCACGGCTTCTCTCTCTGGATTGGATAAAGGGCTTATAATTTAAAAAAAAAAATCTCTCCCTTCTAAAAGCAACAACATTGAATAAGTCTTTGAATGACTCCATGTCCGATTCTCCCAATCAACCCCGGTCCCAATTAATTCAAAAATTGGCGTTCTACTGTATGTAAATCTAGAGAGAACTGGCCCTGTACTCTCTCTGCCTACCCCGAGACTTGGCGTGACGAAGATATGAAATAATAAGTAGGCATGACTAATAATGGTTTCTTACCCCGAATGTACATGTAAATAAAAAAAATAGTACTCACAGAAACTCCTCGTTGCAATGTTGGCATTTCTTTATCACACCACTATGGAACTGGTCATGTAGTAGCGCTGAGTTCCTGTAAACACACATTTTAGGGTCCGTAAAGCTTGACCTCGTATACTCCCGTGGCGAGTAGGGTAGTGGGGCTCCACGATCACAATCTACCTTCATTAAATTATTGTAACATCTATTTAAATGTGTTGCCTGAAATAAACGATTATTATTATTATTATTATTAAATAACCTTCCGTCGTAACAATATGTACGTTCAGAATTATTGTAAGCGGCTATTATTGTTTAAGGCGTTTGCCAAACCACGCTTTCTTTGCAGTGCAAAACGAACGCACAACCATTACTCGTGTAGTTATTCCTTGACAATTTTAAGCTATAAATAATAATAATAACACAGTATACACTGTAATCTTTGATAATAACATAATTGGGATTCGGTAACGTCAAGAGTACTAGAAATCGGCGAGCATGTATGAAGAGACTGATGAATGTGGACGAAGCGAAAGAGGTATGTAAGTTTAGAGACAACTGGCGCTCTGTATTCTCTGCCTACCCCGTTAGGGAATCGGCGTGATGATATATATGTATAAGTTAACTGCCGCGAGGGGGCGCCACAGTTTCAGCTACGGTTGGAAAAATTTTAGATCCGGGACAGACAGTGTTGAGCAGTGGCATAGCTACCATGAATGCAACTTTAATAATAGCAACATAGTTTAAATTTGTTCATTAAAAGTTACAATGAGGGGATGGTTTTTAATTTTAATATGGAAACGAAGACAAATCTGGAGGACGTCAAATTCGAAAAACGACGAATACGCAACAAATGATTTTAAATACATTAGCGCCCTAGTTTATTTTTGTCCCAGGGCCTTTGGTTACCTACGTTACGTACGTAGGTTAGCTACGCCACTGGATACGAGATACGTAAACTCACTCCAGAGGGCAGATGCGGTCACAGCGAAGACACTGGAATCTCGAGTAGTGTTCGTTGACGTGCCTCCGGAGGTAGCACCGCAGGCGGAAACGCATCCGACAGAGGCGACACTCGTGGTCTCCAAGCGACTGAAAAGGACACAAAAAAATATCCTACTAACATTATATACGCGAAGTTTGTGGTGATGTTAGTTCCTCTTTCATGCAAAAACTCAACTATAGATAGCTTTCTCTAGAGAGTACAGCATGGAGTTCTTTAAGAAGGGTGTGAAAAGATTCCTGCAGGGTTGCGAGCAATAACCCTGGCGTTGCAAGCGACCGCGGTTTTTATACCACTGGGCAATTAAGCATGCAGCCCGCCTGATGGTAAGCGGTTACCGACGCCTATGGACGCTTGCAGCACTCGCGATATCACTCGCGCGTTGCCGACCCTGCAGGAATCTTTTCACACCCATCTTGAAGAACTCCAAGCTGTTCTCTCTAACATGGGAGGTGTTCATTTCAGAGCCAGAGCATTCGTGGAAAGAAATTCCCTTGGAACCACACAGATATGTATACTCACCTCATTGTGTTTCCTCAATAAATGTCTTTTAAGCATATCTTTCTTGGAAAATGATCTGAAGCAATCGGTACATTTGAAGGCGGCAGTTTGATATTTACTATCTTCAGCTCTCTGTCTAAACTGCCTTACTGCTTCCTCTTCAGTCAACACCAATCTCTTCCAATACTTCTCATCTAGAGTATGTTTCTCTCTTTTAACTCCACACTCTTTGCTCCCATCATCATTCTCTTTTTTTACATCTATGTCAGCAGAATGTGTGCTCATTTTGTTGTGATCATTTGTATTACTGATCTTATCTATATTTTCTGAATCATATGGCTCTGAGTTTGCAGAATCACTATTGTAATCAATATCGTCTTCTGTTTTTATCTTAAGGGAGGGGTAACTTGATGTGTTGATACTGTTCAATTGGAGGCCAGATTTGAGATTATATTTTGCTCTATCCAATTTGTAAACTGATTCATATGTTATCTGGAAAAAAAATTACTAAAGGAAGCTGTGGTGACTGAGTGGTTTGAGCAAAGATTGCAAGTTTGAATCCTGGCTTTACCAATGAAGAGACAACCCAAAAGATGAGGAGCAAGAGAACTGGGATAGAAAAAGAAATTAATTGTTAAGCATTGGTTTTTTCTTAATGCAGTCTTACCGGTCCATTCCACAGCATCTCTTTAAGTGCCTTCTGTCCGCTGTAGCACTTCTCCTTAAACTTGTGGAACCTATGTAACAGGGCAGCACACTCATAACAGAAGTACTGCGGTAAACTGTCGTTGTCATACACCTGCAATTATTTTAACAACCAAAACTCTCATTAGCATATTTACTAAGGAATAATTTAAATGTAACTGAGTGTGTAAAACCGTGAATGAATTTGTATATCTTGGAAGCATGTTCAGATAAAATTAAAAGTATGAAAAGATATTGAAAGAAGGCTAACTGTTGGTTAAAGTTTATATATATACAATATATAGTCCTGTCCAGGAAACTTATTTATATATACACCCTTTAGGAAGTACTCCTTCCTCTCACTTTTTTCCTCAGATTGCAAGCTGCATAGTTAGGCTAATGAGCCGGTAGGAAGGATGATTTGCTAATAATAATAGATTAATTTGTAAACACAGCTATAGCGATATTTCTGATCGAGGATTATGTTATGAATTTGGTTAATATTCAAATAAGTACTTACTTTAAGAGCCATAACTTCTTCATAATAATATTTCAATTGGAATTTGTCGTATTTGTAAACCTTTGCCTCCGTTCTGAGACATATTCTACATAGCTTTAAATCGGACATATTGTCGTATATTCTAACGTAAAATACTGTACAATTCGAGCATTGCTTATCGCATTGACAATCTGTGTTGACTTCAAAACACTACTAAATAAATACACAACACACTAAAAATATGTAAATAAAATCTAATCAATCTTCCCCAATCTTCCCTCGCCATGACAGATTGATTTGACAGCGTTTTATGTGTTGTCGTGTTAGAGCACTTTAAATTCTTTATTCTTCATATTATGTTTATGGCAACGAAACAGAATATTTTTCAGATTTATTAGAATAAATCACAGACACAGATACATGCATGCCGAAAGTACATTTCCACAATCCAACTACAAACCAATTAAGAACTTTATGACTTCACTAGCTGTCCCGCCCAGCTTTGCTTGGGTGAAAAAGTTTAATTACCCGTAACACGATCGCCACCTATCGGGTCCAATTTTGAAATGTAAGCTATACTATTAACAATCTTTTCTGTCTGTCTGTTTGTTCCGGCTAATCTCTGAAATGGCTGGACCGATTTTGACGGGTAGATAGCTAATGTAAAAAGGAGCAACTTAGGCTACTTTTATTTTAGAAACTGAACAAAAATGTTTTTGTTCAGTCATAGGGTTTTTTCAGGCATAGTCTGCGTACCTAAGAGAGAGAGTTGTTTCAGTAATCAAGTGAGTGATTTAAAAATCACAAAAACAAATAAAAAAAATCAGTTCTTCAAATCAGAATTTTTCAATTCCAACCAGTAGTTCCTGAGATTAGCGCGTTCAAACAAACAAACAAACTCTTTAGCTTTATAATATTAGTATAGATAAGTACTCGCAACCGGCAAGCTTTTATGAAGAGACTGAATCGAAAAAGATGTCTTGGACTCTAAGAGTTAATTGGGATCTTCTCTCCCTGCCTATCCTGGGACTTGGTGTATTGAGATTAATATTTAGCTAAATTATGTATTTCATTTATAATCTAGATTCATAATATAGATTATTTCTGATATTTTGTGAAAGTACCTGCCTAAGTGTAATGTTGTTGTATTTTAATAAATGATTATTCGTTTTATAATGTCTTATTAATATTTTATTTGTATCCACTTACATAGTTACTTTAAATATTCAATTTTTTTTTGTATTTTCTCTCGTAGCGTAAGTTCCGGGCACTTTTGCTACTTAACCGGTCACTGGCGAGACCTAGGCCTCCAGCCAGGCACTGTATTTTTAAGCAACACAGCTAAGGGCATCCCCTGTGGGGTACGAACCTCGGCTTAGGGCGTTGCTGGATCGCGAGCAAGGGAGCTGGGCTGGACTGGTTATTTTATTTAAATATTAATTGGGGTCGGGATTTGCGCGTCTGGCTCGGCGCGGGCCGGCGTTTGCGGCGGAGGTCGGGGGGGAACATTACAGCTTATTCGCGTCGATAAATATTCAAATTTTTTTTTTTGTATTGCGTCTCGTAGCGTGAGTTCCGGGAACTTTTGCTACTTAACCGGTCAATGGCGAGACCTAGGCCTCCAGCCAGGCACTTTATTTCTAAGCAACACAGCTAAGGGCTCCCCCTGTGGGGTACGAACCTCGGCTTAGGGCGTTGTTGGATCGCGAGCAAGGGAGCTGGGCTGGACTGGTAATTTTATTTAAATATTATTTGGGGGCGGGATTTGCGCGTCTGGCTCGGCGCAGGCCGGCGTTTGCGGCGGGGGTAGGGGGGGAACATTACGGCTTATTCGCGTCGAGCCTCGCCGGCGAGGACGGAACAAAAATATTCTAACTCAATCAGCCATCTTATATACCCTCTGACAAGCACCTCTCGCCATCGACGGGGAATTCATCCCCATACCTTGGAACCACAAAGGTCTCGCACTGTGCGCTTCCAAAGGAGTTTTCTTCCGCGAACGCTCAGGCTGTGGAATGAGCTCCCCGTTGAGGTTTTCCCTGGAGAGTACAGCATGGAGTTCTTCAAGAAGGGCGTGAAAAGATTCCTGCAGGGTCGGCAACGCGCGAGTGATACCCCTGGTGTTGCAAGCGTCCATAGGCGGCGGTAACCGCTTACCATCAGGCGGACCGCATGCTTGTTTGCCACCCAAGTGGTATAAAAAAAAAAAAAAAAAAAACTTTGTTGACCGATGCTTGCCATTTGTTGACAGACACGAATGCCAAATTGTTGACAGTCGTGACAATGACAGACGTGACAGTCAATAATGTTGAATTTCAATTTTGTTTGCTTAATTGTATTTGTAATTGAATTGATGCGTCGTCGCTCAACGCTACAAGAATCTCATAGAATTACGAATTACGATTATTAACGAATTCAATAGTTGTATAGTAAAAATATTGTAGATTAGCTATATCTTCATGAACATGTAGAGATTTCGTTAAAACTTTAATTTATAATACAAACAATATGCCTGTGAATAAAGTGTGCAGGATATGTTTATGTACAAACGCAAAAGTCTACCAGTACGATCGGTTTCAACTGAGGCATTATTATGAGCAAATCACTTGCATAAAGGTTAGTCTATTTTAAGTACTGAAACAATTAAAACATGACTTTATAGGCAATCAAAAAACCTTTAAAATGTAGTTTTCAAAACATTCATATGTATTGTAATCATACTAC
The DNA here is from genome assembly GCA_016069955.1 of Drepana arcuata. Taxonomy (NCBI): domain Eukaryota; kingdom Metazoa; phylum Arthropoda; class Insecta; order Lepidoptera; family Drepanidae; genus Drepana; species Drepana arcuata. Next base: position 2,399 of record JACCPG010009922.1, on the reverse strand, counting down.
ACTTACAAGTAAGATATTTTAATATGCGCCCCAGTTTTGATAATAAATAGATAAAATAAATATATATAATTTCAATAAAGAAGAGTACTCGAAACCGATGAGCATGTATGAAGAGACAGATGAATGTGAATGAAGCGAAAGCGGATATGTAAGTCTAGAGGGAACTGGCACTCTACTCTCTCTACCTAACCCAGTTACTAGGGTCTCGGGGTGATGATATGTATTATTATCTTATATTAATATAAGTATTATTGCCTTTTTTAATTCTGGCCTCTTTTTACAATAGGATTCTGAAAGTGATGGGTTACCCAAATATTTCTGCTATGAATGTGCTGCGATGCTCTACAAGTGTTACAAGTTCCAACAAAAGTGTTTCCTTGGTAGAGAAGCCTTGAAGTTTGTGCAGTGTAATGGAGAAGTAAGTTTTATTATTATAGTTATTTAGATTTCATCTTCATGCAATCAAATGCAATGCTTGTAAACACACCCTCTCTCAAGCATGGATATACATAATATGTCATTGAATTCCTTCTCAAACAAAATTATTTGTTACACCACAAACTTTACAGTGAAGGAAAACATAGAGAGGAAATTTGCATTCCTCTGAGAAGCAATTCAAAGGCATATGTACCTATATTTGTGCTTGAGTAAAGTTGATGGACTCGCCATCTATCAAATTGGAGCCTAAAATATATCTCTTACGGAAAGTGGGTGTGTGGGTACTATCTATACACATTTGCTTACCCCTTTGGGGATCCTTATGGGAAGGCCTGAGGATGTGCAGGTTTTTCTCCTCTCAATGTCTTAAGCCAATTTCAACTTTTTTTTTTTATAAGTGTTAAGTTTGGGTCCCTGTGAAAGATAATGCTTGAAAAATCCCAGGGTGGGCAACTAGTATTGCATTTATGTGCCTCTTAAATAGACTTCAGTCTTATTCATTTAGGTATACAACTTACAACTTTTAACAATGTTTTAGGTAAAATTAGAATCAGTATTCCTAATTGATAGATGTGGATTAAAACTAAAATCATCCTTACAAATCCTGGAAACCAGTAAAAGAGTAAGAACATATGTTGTAAAGCACAAAGCAGTTAGTAAAAAGAATACTCAAGATGTAGAAGCAAAGAAGGAAATAGAAATAGAAATAATTGAGCCTGTAGAAGCTGTTGCAGACGAAGAAGAAAAAAAAATTATACAACCAATGATGTTGGTCCACTAACGGAAACTGATGATGAAGATTCTGACAACGAACCACTTATTAAGATTAACAAACATTGCATTCCCGATGTTAAACCGAAGGAAGAAATATTTGTAGCAACCGTTGACAATATACAAGAATTGTTAGATTTAGATACACCATATTTTAACGATGATTATGATGAACCCAAGATTGAGGAAGATATAGTTAAAAACATAGTCAGCAAAAGAAGCAAAAGGAAAAAGTTTACAAACAAAATGAAGAGAGAGAAGATAGAGAAAATGTATGAGAATTCCAAATTTTACAAAAGAAGAAAACGTAATCTCGATCCTGCTTATTGGAAGAAGTACAATTTGACTGAGGATGAGGCCATGAAGGAGTTTCAAGCGAAAGCCCTGTGTAAGAAGTATTTAGCCGCACGCTTCAAGTGCACGGATTGTTACAAGCCGTTTTTAGTTGAAGAAACTCTCAATAGACATAAAGAATTAATACATAAAGAGGTAATGACTCAAATTGAAATTGAAATCTTTCTAACTTTAAATTAACACACGGACACTGGCATGAATTAAAAAAGTTTATCATTTATCTTGACTAATATTATAAAAGATATGTTTCGTACTATTATTATAAATATTATAATTAATTATATTAATTATTTATTAATGTAATATACGTCAAGAGATCCGCACTTCCATCTCCCCATCAATAGGGCATTCATTCCTACAATTGAGAACGAATATACCCCCAAACCATAATACCTCGAGTGCTACAAGCTTCCATTGGCGGCGGTAACCGCTCACCATCAGGCGGACCTCATGCATTTTTGCCTTTATCAAAAGACCTCGACTATATTTACCAGTCTTGAGAGGTTCCTGCAAGTAATGTCGCCTTTGACTAAATATGTTTTTTTTTAACACTTCAGACTCTTGGCCCTGAAGAGTGTCGCTTCTGCTGCATGAGGTTCAAATGGAGATGCTACCTATCTCGCCACATACAGAAACACTACACCCGGTATCAATGCCAGCGATGTTCCTTCATATGTAATGTGGAGTGAGTATTGAAAAATTACAGATGGCTCTCTGGTCTAATGGTCTCATTTTCTGGCTGCGAAGGTTGGACTAGTTCGAGTCTCGCTGGGGCAGATATTTGTGTGATATCAAGAGGATTTTCCCTTGCGTGCGTGCGTGTGTGTATGCGTGCG
>JACCPG010009921.1:0-26044 GCA_016069955.1 Drepana arcuata | reverse complement strand
GAGCATTCTTGCTCAGACTTTTACTGCCCATCAACGCCGACATGGCTCCATTCACCTTATTTCCGGCAGTTATCCTTCTTTCAATATCTTTTTCACATAAGTATGTATGTATTAATACGAAATTTACCGGAATTCAAACAGCATACCATATTGACGTACTCGGGTTTATATGCCCTTGTGGAAATATTGTCGAATAACGGAAAGAGGACTCAAAAATAACTATGTGGAAGTCGACTGTTGTCCAAGGAAAGCTTTCACGAACATACGTAATAAACAATCTTTTCAGGAAGTTTGAATCCAATCACCTTCAATCAACCACGCAAAATATGATCTTGTTAATATTTTGTCATACACATTTTAGTCCGATACTGAAACAAAATTTATACTAAGATTTTTTTTTGTATTTTCTCTCGTAGTTTGAGTTCTTTTGCTACTCTTCAGAAAAACTCATTGCTACAGTCGGGATTCGAACTTGCAACTTTTGTGTCGCAGGCAACTACTCGACCCACATTTTATTAACTGGACACATTAGATGTGCTTTTGTCTAAAATACGTTTAGCTTTAACTAAATTACTCGGCTAAGTGCAAGCGATACTCCTAAAGTTGCAAGCATTCATGCGGTCCGCTTGCGGATAAAAAGTCGTTTATTGTGATTGAAAACGTATAATACTGATTGACACGTTGATTAGTTTAAATCAAGGTCGAATAGAATAACTGCAGGCTTCGTGACAACACTAAATAAGTAACGAGCGACATAAAGATTGAATACGATATACGAAATAAGAGAGGTAGGGCATAACGGGTTTCCCGTTCGAATTCGGAGCTGCCCGACTGGCGCAGGACCTCCACCTTATAGAAGTCCGTAGCCAAATAACACAATTATTTGTGTTGTGTTCCTACGCGGTGAATAAGGTTTCCAGTAATGAGCTCCTTGGGGAGGGGGGAGGATTGTTACATTGTGTTGGAAGCAGAGGATTAAACCCATTATGCTGCCAACACAGTATAACTCTCCGAATACAGAGTAGCAACGCGCAAGTGATACTTCGGTATCGTGAGCGTAAATAGGCTACGGTAACCATTTCCCATCAGGTGGGCCGTATGCTTGTTTGCCACTCTTGTTGTATAAAACATTAATGTATATTTTCGACTTTTCTCGTGACTGTAAGATTCTCTTTGAGGACACGTATTTATGGCATTGTGTGGAAATGTCATGTTATTAGGGTGCCCTTAAGGTGCTTATGTGCAAACAAAAAAATATTTTAAAAGGCTGTCCATTTCTTGAACAACATTTAAGTTAAAAAAAAATGCACTTATGTAAGTGCAATCTGCCCAAAGATAAAAAAGGTTATTGTTTTAAATAGTTTCTTATACTTACTTCGGGCAGATCTGTCTGTCTAGGAATGATAGCACCTTCCTATATGACTTCCCATCGAAGAACATATCCAAGTGAACTTGGGGTTGAATAATGTGGCGAACTTTATATGATTGAGTGTATTTTTTTTAATATGACATTTGGAGCCCAAAGATACATTGATAACCTCCTCTTTTTTTTAAGTCGGTGGATAAAAGGTACCATCTATCCTTTCCTGTACCACTGACAACGTGTAAGTCATAATTATCGGTTGAGTTATAAGACTGCGTAACAAACAAACTTACTGTCGCATTTATAATACTCGTTATAATCTGGTTACAACGATTTGTTATCGATAATACAAGCGGAACTCAAGCATGCGTCATGACACAATACTAGCCTGATTTACTGTGAGACGAATGAATAATAAAAGGGAATTAATTAATCGCAATGACAATGTATAATGCTACCGATTTAAATGTCCGTCGCAACAATGATAAAATATCGAATTGACAGTAGTCAAGTATCAATATGCTAGATATCAAGTATGATACCTGGCGTAGATATAACCGGACTAAATTCAGATGCTATTTAAGATGTTTTTTTGCTTAGTAATAAGACCGATATGATACAATTGAAATCGAAACGCGTGCTGGTCGACAAAAAATATGAATACACACACAGCCTCTGTTGGCTGTGAAGTGAAATACATAATTTTAAATTTCAGTAGCCGTAGCTTCGAGCTGCCTGCAACACAATGCTTGCAAGCTCGCATCCCGACTGCACCAAATTAAGTACGTAAGGGGATAAGTCACACCACGAGCTTTACGGCGAAGGAAAACATCGCGAGGAAACCTGCATACCTACGTTTGAGAAGCAATTCAAAGGCGTGTGTATAGTCGTGCTTGAGTAACGGCGATGGACTCGCAACCTAAAATATATCTCGGGCGGGAGGTGGGTGTGTGGGTACTAAACACTTCTGCCTATCCCTACGGGAAAAGTCGTGAGGATAAATATTATTCGTAATTTGGCACAAAAACAGCTGAATCCCGCTGGATTAACGTAGGTATATACTTAGATTGTGTTTATCCTCGAAAAAAATCTACAAATTAGAACGAATTGTGCGCAAGTGCAACCGGGAGCTCCCGCTTGTTAATCTTTCAGTAAGAATCACATCACGTCATACTACGGCCCCTTTTCTCGGCCATCGTTCCTGCATAGTGAGGTTTCCGGAACCACACTCCAATTCATAGATAAAAATAATAATTTTACCCCGGAGGAAATAAACATTTAATACTCCTCGGAAGTACGAATTTAAGTGGCCGAAGTCACGGCCAGGCGGTTAGTCATTTATCCGAAGTGTCCTAGGCAAGATATTGTATAATTATTCTGAGGCGTGACTATGGATTGGAGGTATCGATGTCGTGACGACATTAGTCTGGCTCGTGGGCGGAAACGGCCCCAGAGAATAAAGTAGGAATTTTAATATCACGTGTTATAATAATAATTCATATTTATTGATTTCATTGAATTGACGATGGTGATATGATAATGATATCCTCATCATCATCATCAACATATCATCACGCCAAGTCCCTCAATGGGACTTACTTTCGCATCACCCATCAACAGTACCTACTAATATGTGTCTTACTATATATCTCCATGCCTTCCTACAAAGGGTTCCGAACGGGTAGGTTACTCTGCCTGCATACCTCCTCATCCCCCTTTACACCAGGTGCCTAGGTGCCAACGTGACAGATAGCGTATCCGCCCCAAGCACAACTTGAGCAATAATGAAGTAAGCCCTACTTCTGCGTTTTAATTTCTCAAAAGTGAGCAGGGTTCCACTTATTAGCCGTTTTCTAGTAATAAAAAGTATTAAAAACCAGTAGCAATTGGCTCTCATCTAGGCAGAACCTGTTACTTAGAACCTGTAGTAAGAATATGTTCTTTCTTAAATTCAGCGAATTCATTCGTTCAGCGAACGTCGAAACCTCCATTTAGTCAGCTAGTTTTACCGAAAACCAGTAACTAACTAACGTTTTCAATAAATGAGGACAAATATGGACCAACTTGCGCCGTATAATAACGAGTGAATGATAAATCATGCAAATATTATGTATTTAAGTTTACCACCGGCGGGTCTGTCACATAAGTTGGAATAACCAGATTTATATTTCCGCGTTTGTTATTTTTATGTTGCGAGTATAGGTCCCTATACCTACCTTCAGAATGTGATTTTCCTCAATCTGATTCCGAGTAGTGTCAAATAATAATAATTTTATAATTTCAACACTGACATAAACCGATGCTTGCGTCATTTGAGTTGAATCTGTGAAATGGTGTATTTAAGCAATTTTCAACCCTATGCGTCAAACTACGCACTGGCCGCCATTTTGAATATTGTTACGCGTCGAGCGTAAAAAAATAAATATATATATATATATATCCTCACGCCTTCCCACAAGGGTCCCCGAAGGGGTAGGCAGAGGTGTATAGGTAATACCCACACACCCACTTTCCGCCAGAGGTATATTAGGTGCCAACGTGACAGATGGCGAGTCCATCGCCGTTACTCAGGCACGGCTATACATACGCCTTTGAATTTCTTCTCAGACGTATGCAGGTTTCCTCTCGATGTTTTCATTCACCGTAAAGCTCATGGTGTGACTAATCACTGTACTTAAGTTCAGAAAAAACTCTTTGGTACAGTCGGGATTCGAATTTACGACCTTTGCGTCGCAGGCAACTGCTCGAACCACTCGGCCACCACGGCGTAAAAAAATAGATAGAAAAATACGGGAGACTAATAAGAAACTGATAAATCTGATTATTTTGTAAGGTTTATTTCAGATCAGTGTCTCACACTAATGCCTTACAGAGTGGGATCCTGAGTTCAATTTGGTCGGGCTCAAAGAAAGCTAAGGCTATGTACGAAACTGTTATTAACTGACGCTGGGGACAGACTATTTACAGTTAAATGGGGGAGCTGACTGAAGTCTACCACCTTGAGCCAGTTCGGAAGACATGAAACGAAATGCTCGAGGGTTCTACCTTCTAGCAAAATGGTTGGTCGTAGATCCCTCACTTTTCCGACCCTAAGTCAGGTGGGTTGGATCTAGGTAGTACAAACACTACCACCCGCGTCCTGTGGACTGGAAGCCTTCAGAAAAAAGTTTTGTTATTTGGCTGCGATTTTCTGTAGTGTGGCGGTACAGCTCAAAGCGAGACAAACTGCTAATTCTATTACGATTCCATATTCAAATTTTTTTGAATATACGCGGATTTAAGAATAAAACCACTTACACAAATTGAATATCAGTCAGGTAGGTCAGCACCATAGATATTTAAAAGATCTATTGTCAAGACAGAGGTATGTAAGTGTCACAAATTAGTGTATTACAAATAACCTTCACATGGATACATAAATTTTTGCATAATACACTAATTTGAAATGCTCGAAGGTCCGACCTTGCTAATTCATCACGGAAATATATACCTTATACTTAACTACATACGTAAGTATATTGAAAAATAATAAATAACATTTATATGCAATTAGTCTACGGCTAAACTTGTAACATAAATTAAAATATACTATTAAGTAAAAAAAAAATATCCCACTGAAAATGGGGGTTGGGTTAGTTGGGATGTACCATTATTTATTTACATACATTATTTAATATTATGAGTAAGAGTATGGAGCAAGTTAATTTGTGTGGATTTGTTTTGAGGTATAAAAACATACATGTTACTAACATTATTTCTTCTATCCTATAAAAGATCCTGGCATCAAACGCTTGACTAGAATCAGAGGATGGTATTTAGCGAGAAAGCAACTGCTCCTCTACTTATACAACATCATATTATTTTAATGATGGCTATGCATGGCAATGAATTGCTCCTCTTGTACAGAGTTTAAATGAAATTTGAACGGTTTCTACCCCTATGTAAAAAGGAACAAATGTTCATATGGGAACAAGAGAAAACCGGGGAGTTTGTTTCGCCGTTTCTTCTCTTGGCAGGTATTTTTCTTGGAAACGGTGATAACTTTAGTTTTTATTAAGTATATGACGTACAATAAAAGTGTTCCCTGTGTCCCTTACGTTGAATAAAACATTTAGATTTTTTTATTTTTTTACTGTAAAGTAACGTTCACTGTTAGTAAAGTAACACTGTTATTAACATAAGTAAAACTTATTTCCGGGATTTGCATGTACGCTTCACTAAACGTATAAACATTCCTAAGTATAATGTATTAATTAGTTTGCATTAATTAATAAAAAGTACTCGAGATAAAACACTTGAACGCGACCTTGAACTTCATTAAACTAGTTTGCCGAGAGAAAGGGTACTGGACGGCTTTATGCACTACAAACAAGTTACAATGGGCTGTATTTGTTTTAACTACTTAGGTGGAAAACTTGCTGTGTTAAATGCGTCATAAAATAAAGAGGTTTAGAAAAGCCATAGTGGCCGAATGGTTCGAGTAGCTGCCTACTAGGCAAAGATTGCAAGTTTGAATCCCGAATGTACCAATGAGTTGATCTGAACTTAAGTACAGAGATCAGTCACACCACGAGCTTTACGGTGGAGTACAACATCACGTTTGAGAAATTTTAAGGCGTATATATACTTGTGCTTATTATTATCTGTGTCACGCCCTAAAATATATCTCTAGCGGGAAGTGGGTGTATTACCCATACACCTCTGCCTACCCCTTCGGGGATCCATGTGAGAAGGATCTATCCCTACCTATCCAAATTTTTCTGTGCTCTTAATTAATTTGTGTGCATGCTGTCGCCGCTTGTAAGTGTAGTGGCATTTATGATCTAGTTGTAAGGTTATCTTGATCTTAAGTGTCAACTATGTAAGTGGCGTTAAATATAAAAATAAATGTAATTTAATACGATGCCGTACACTACCGACCACCATACCATCCAAAAGTTATCAGTATAGGATCGCCGAGTGGAATAAGACCACCAATCTCACTTTGTATTATATGAAGCTCTGCCATGTATTAATATGGTGTACAATAAAGTATAAATAAGCCCGTCGTGCATTAAGATCTATGGAGCGAGCTTTGATGTCTCCGTTATAGATAGGGTTCCACCAATGCCATAAAAAGAAGGTCTATGTAGGACTTGACGGCATTTGAGATGGATATGGGAGTTAGTCCAAGATAGCTACAGATTAGTGGCCTAGATTATCGTAATGAAAATGAGCGTAGACCCTCAACCCAATAGTCAAAGGCCATTGCTGCTTGTACTGGAACGTGGTGTGTTGGGTAGGAATGTGTTGAATATGTACATATTTATTTATATTGTATCTTAGTTAAAATTTTATTCGTCTCGTCTAGACCTTAAAGTAACCTTGGCTGCCTATTAAATTTATTATACATTTTGATAAATTCTAGTGGATAAGTTTTCAACTTTATGGTACCTAATTAATGGCAACCAATGCACACATCGTAACCAATGTAAAATAAATAATAATTTTGTTTATCGAACTAGAATATTAAACAAGTTTTTTAGAGGATAAAAGTTGAGCAGTTCGTGTTTTTCAGTGTCTGATAAATTGTTTATGTAAATTAAAGATCAAAAAGGTTCTAAAGGAGTTTCCTTCCGCGAACGCTAACGTTGTGTAATGAGCTCCCCATTGAGGTTTTCCCGGGAAAGTACAGCATGGAGTTCTGAAAGAATCTGTGAAAAGATTCCTGTGGGGTCGGCAACGCGCGAGCGAGACCCCTGGCCCTGACCCAGTTGCAAACGTCCATAGTTGGCGGTAGCCGCTTACCACCAGTCGGGACGAGTTTGCCACCAATGTGGCTTAGAAAAAGGAGCACTATTGCATATATTTTGTTGCCTATATTTATGTTTCTCTTCTGAATAATTAGATTAGAAATAAATATATAAAAGTGTACTGTACCAGCTATTTCTGCCGTTTGTGGCGGGAAAGTTAATTACAAATATTGTATGTGACTGAAGGACTAGTATTCATGTCATAAATAAATAACAACAAAAAGATGTCTTCAGACAACGACCAAATTGTTGAGGTATATTGTCTTTGCATTAAGGTTTTATGTAATATGGTTGAAATATATGTTGATGTAAAAATAGTTGGATCAGGATCATTATAAATACAGTTTGCTTATAAAGCACTATTCACCAGGCGTGGGAGAATATTGAGTTCATCTCATTAAGAAGTATATTTGCATCTTATTGCCATTACGCTGCTAATTTATTTCACGCCGTATGCTCAGGGCAATCGGAAATATTCTTGCCTCAGAGTTTAAGACTACTTGATTTTCTTGATTAAAATAAATACAGTACCATACAAATTGAAACAATCACAAAACACGTAAGTTTTAAATATTAATTAGTTAATATCTGTTTTCTTATTAGGTTCTTGGGAGTGGGGTGAAATTTGGCGCAAATATAGATTATTAGGTGGTCAGCTTAGCTGCTAAAGTAGTTGTCTGCAGCACAAAGATTGCACGTTTGAATCCCGACTATTTCTGAAAGTAAGTACAGAGATTAGTCACATGACGAGCCTTACGGTAAAGAGAACATCGAGACGAAACCTGCATGGTTTGGTTTGCTTGAGTAAGGGTGATGTCAATACCGTCTGTCAAAAGAATAATAAAATATTGTATGAAGGCATGAGTATATTATAATACAAACAATTCGATCTAGGAAGTTGGAACGTCAACTTCTGCGTCATTTTCTAGACGAAATATTATAAATTGTTCATTTGCATAGCTGTTTCATGCAATGAAGTAATTAACAGAGACTGGTGGTTTTTAAATGTTGATTGTTTTCTTAATAATGGATGTAACTATAATAAAATCATAAAGTTATTAATTTGGTTTATGATAAAAATATTTAAATGATTCGTTTGTTAAGTTTAAAGCACTTGTTGAATGACGAAACATAAAATACAGCTGATTTACTAATTTGTTTATAGTATTTCAATAATAATTTAAAAACTTCCTTCCTCATAACACCAAAATATGCCTTATGCACACGCTCCTACTCCCTATAATTGAGTATGCTGACATTTCATACCTGGACTTATCCGAGGAGCTGCTAGATAGGCTGGACCGCCTACTTAATACTTGTATTAGATTTATTTAGAGAAATGTCAGGATACTCACCATGCTTTTTTCAATCCTAAATGATCCCAAATCTCCCAAGTATCTTAGAGAGCATTTTAGATTTATTTCCGAATCCCATGACCTTCATCTCAGATCCTCAGACTCCCTCCGTCTCTGTACTCCTATCCACTCAACCTCCATTGAGCATCGGTCTTTTGGTGTTACGGCGGTGCGTTTATGGAATCAGCTCCCTCATAATATTAGGAAAGCTCCCTCTAAATTAATTTTTAAGCGCCTAGTTAAAGAGCACTATTTGAAAGCATCCTAGAATACAAATATTTACTCATAATTTATTTGTATTATATATTAATATGTTTCTTGTAATATATCTTTATGTATGTAACTTATATATGTATGTTTTCTTTTTTGTATACTTATTTATTTCATATTCAATTCTGCATGCTACTTATTTTGATGTCCATTCTATGCTATGTAATATATATGTATCTATCAACAAATTAAGCTAATTCTTCTGTGCACACCCGCTTCCATGTTTCTCCTGTCAACGGTGGTTGACTGGTAGAAAATGCTTTAGCATTAAGTCCACCATTGTACTTGAATTGTGCATAAATATTAAATAAATAAATAAATAAATAAATAATAATATTAATAATAGCTACTACTACTAGCTAGTACTAGCTGTTCCTGTGGTTTCGTTGGTCGTGTAAATTCTTTCTTTTTTCAAACTAAACCTCCGACACGAGTTTCATAGAGGACGTTCGTTCTGCAGAAAGTAGTCCAAAGTTGCTATAAGTAGATGTTTTCCTCCACCGTAAAGCTCGTGGTGTGACAAGTCACTGTACTTAAAGTCCAGAAAAACCAATTAATTTTAACCATATAACCGATACCAATTCGAACTTGCAGTCTTTGTGTAGCGAATCAAAAATTACAACTAAAATAAAACTTAAGCAAAATCATTATTTAATTCAGCCTTTTCCTACCTGTTGCTGAGCATAAACCCATTTATGACCCATTACATAACCCACGATCCTCTGCCATCAGTAAACATTAAAAATCTCTTCTGTCTACCTTCAAAAATTTTTGCCTGACACGCTAAGCAACTACGAGTATTTAAGCTTATGAACCGAGTATTATTTTGTATCTACTAGCCTTATTAATTCTAGACTGAAAATATTAATCATACATCAATAAAGTAACTTCCTTGATTTATGCGTAACAGAAGCTCTTTTAAATATATACTTTTCAACTAAGCATAACAAGTCTATGTTGGAACTACCTTCAAAATTTTTCTAAACTTTTTTTTGGTTTTTATTAAGTATTAGGCGTTCAATAAGTGTTCCCTGTGTCCCTTACGTTGAATAAAATATTTTGATTTTGATTTTGAATATTGTCATACCTTTAAGGAAAATCTCAAGTTCATTACACAGTTTGGAGCTCAAGGCGGATGAGGAAAGATTCCTGTAGCCCAAGGCACGGCGGCTACCACCTACCACATGCTTGCTTGCCACCTTAGCAGCATAAGAAAAATACCTACGCACTAAGTGAAGAAGTAAGTAAGTATTCAGTGACGAAGGCGTCATAAAGTAATCTAATATATTGTTATATTTCAATGTTAACTTAACCACGCTTGAAGTTATTAGCGCGAAATTGTGTTCATTAATTAAGCCGAAGTACCTATTATATTTGTGTCAATTTATTTCAGACGTAAATTAGCAGTGTTATATGTTCTCACATAACACTGTCCCCGAGAGCGCTATTGTTCCGGATATTGACCCCGCTTGAACTGATTTCGTTAATGTTTTATAAAATGTATTGTATTGTCACAAGATAAATAGCAGTATAGTAAATGTAATGTCTTTGTTGCCATATAGAATTATAAAAAATAAAAATATGTATTGAGATTTGTCTGCATAAATATGAATAATAGTTTAAAAAAACTAAAAAACACGCTTTTATTGCTAACCGAACCAAAAAATAGAAAATAATTTTAATTTCGAAGAGTTTATATTACAGTAGTAGAACATCGAACAATCAATCAGAATTTATCACCTCAAAATAAAATTATAATAGAGTTTAAGTTATTAACAAAAGAATTAAATTCATAGTAAAAAGCGTAGGGTGCTTGATAAAGTAAATGTAACAATCATTCTATTGGCAACTATCTATGAGAGGAGAGTTATGAAAAGTAGTAAAATGCACCCCACGCTTTTTACTCTGAATTTAATTCTTTTGTTAATAACTTAAACTCTATTATAATTTTATTTTGAGGTGATAAATTCTGATTGATTGTTCGATGTTCTACTACTGTAATATAAACTCTTCGAAATTCAAATTATTTTCTATTTTTTAGTTCGGTTAGCAATAAAAACGTGTTTTTTAGTTTCTTGAAACTATTATTTATTTTTCATTTTTTAGTTAATTATTGCATTGTCATCGGTCCTTGATACGTATGCAAAGTTTCAAGTTAATCAGACTTCTGGAAACTGGTGAAAATTAAGTTCAAAGATTCCGTTACATACAACCCAAGCTAATAAAAACGTGTTAAAAAGGCCGTATTTGTTGACATTTAAAATACAAAGTTTGAGGTTTATGTAATAAATTGAACTTTTACCTCCTGGGCAAAACAGTAAAAATCATTTCGTGAATTTAGTGTTAAGTTTCGTTAAGTGCAATAATCCAAGGTTCGTTTGCAAACGAGTGGAACGAGTTTCTTTATTCCAATATTTCTGATATATCTGTTTTTTTCTATACCACACGAATGACAAACAAGCATGCGGTCCGTCTTTGGACGCTTGCAACACCAGGGGTATTGCCCTCGCGCTCCCGACCCTGCATGAATCTTTTCACACCTTTCTTGAAGAACTCCATGCTGTACTCTTCTTGCAATTTTACATACTATGAAGCACAATGTATTCTTAAGAATAACCAGAAATGCTCTAGTCGCTAATTTACCTCTTTACAGAAAACAATAACATATTCTTGGGCTATTTAGTCTCGGTTGCTTACATTATAACCGAAGCGTTTATATCTGAATACATTTTAACATACGTACAAAAGCAAGAAGTTTGAGGAACAAATAATGCATTTATTCATATTAATTCCAGGACAAACAAAGTGGCTAGCTCGAGGTCGACAGCTTTGGATATTACAATCTCCTACTGTTTCGTTTAGAAAGAAATTTTTAGCACGTGCCTTGCGAATAACGACTGTGCTAAAATTAACTTGCCGTGGTGGCCGAGTGGTTCGAGCAGTTGCCTGCGACGCAAAGGTCGCAAGTTCGAATCCCGACTGTACCAATGTGTTTTTTTTAAACTTAAGTACAGTGATTAGTCACACCACGAGCTTTACGGCCAACTTGCGACCTTTGCGTCGCAGGCAACTGCTCGAACCACTCGGCCACCACGGCTCTATATATAAAAAAAATATTTAATACTTATTTAAAAACGATTAACATTTCATTTCAAATTAATTATTTAAAATATGTATACTACAAAAACTATATTAATTAATTATCTCTTTTAAATTCGAGATTTTTTTTATAAAACATTATTAAAAATATAATTTTGATAAATAAGAAATGAATTAATAATAAATATTATTAATTCATTATTTTTATTTATTAATTAATAAATAAAAAACTCATAATTATTAAAATTCGTGATACAAAAATTAAAGCTAAGAGATTGTTGTTACACTTCTGCCTAGCGTTTAACTAATACTCCTGTCGGAGGAGAAGAAACGTGCATGTAGTTTGTGCGAACAATTAGAAAGATTTGACAGATCGATAAAGTAAAAAAAAAAACTGACAGAATTATGGCTGAAAAATTGTAGAGAGATAAAAATAAGTGTAACACGGCCTGATTCATAAGGATCCTCGAAGGGGGTAGCAAGGTAGTCAGAAGTTGGCATCACATTGCATCACCACCAACGTGGCAGATGTGGAGTCCATTGCCGGTTGTCAAGGACGACGATACAATAACTCTTTGAATTTCTCCCCAGATTTATTCATTTATTTATTTAAGGCAACATACATAGTTGACATTAAGATCGTGATGTGATCGGGCGCTGTTATGTACAGTTCAGAAAAAAACATGTACAAAAAAACATAATCATGATTCGAACTTGCTTTGCAGGCACTCTGCTTCTTCGGCCACCACGGCTCAAAATAAATCTATGCAAATAGATAAAATTCAAGTAATACATATTAAAATAACCGCTTTTTATGCATATGGATGTATACACGTTTGCTATATGTACATATTATTTTATAGCAAAATTACATTTTATTTTTTTTGTCTGTCTGTCTGTTTGTTCCGACTAATCTCCGAAACTTCTAGACCGATTTTGACGGGATTTTCCCTGGCAGTTAGCTGATATAATAAGGAGTAACTTCTTTTATTAAAAAAAAATATTTCAATTATAATTAATTCAAGTATATTAATGAAAATAGGTTCAGCACCTTTTCACTTTTGATTTCCTAATATTGTTAAAATTAATAAAAGAATTTGGATTAAGATTAATATAATGATTAAATAATTACTTATATTTGATCCTAGGCTTCTTTCATTGTAAGATATTGAACAATAACTTTTTAGTTAAATTCCACGCGGATGAAGTCGCGGGCTCAGCTAGTAAAATATTTTCATCTGTCAAAACAAAGCCACAGATATGTATAACCCCTCCTTCTGCGCTTGTCGAGTAACAAAGCAGAAGCAACCTGCGTTGTTTACTAAAGACGTCATTGTAGCATGTCAGAATTTGGTAGATGTCACGTGACCATTTATGTAACCATCGAAAGTTCTGTCCGAATGGTAATTTGTTGCGACATCTATCGATATCAGTTGCCGTCGATTTGCTTTCTTTTATTCGAAATAATATACAGGATGTAGGGAATTAGTGCAGTTTTTATTTGAGGGTTGGTCCCCAATAAATTTTGATTCCATTTGTCGTTTTTTCTGGAATAAGACATGTCTTACTAAAATTATAAATGTGAAAGTTTGGATGTTTGCGGTTCTTTCACGGCAAAACGGCTGAACAGATTTGGCTGAAAGTTGAAATAGTGATGGCTTATAACTAGGAATAGGACATAGGATACTTTTTTTATCTCGAAAATTCAAAGTTCTAATATTATAAAGTATGATGCACTACTGTTTCAAACTCCACGCGGGAGAAGTCGTGGGCATAAGCTAGTTATATATATCCTAACACCTTCCCTCAAGGGTCCCCGAAGGGGTAGGCAGAGGTGTATAGGTACTACCCACACGCCCACTCCTCTCGATGTTTTCCTTCACCGTAAAGCTCGTGGTGTGACTAATCACTGTACTTAAGTTCAGAAAAACTCATTGGTACAGTCGGGATTCGAACTTGCGATCTTTGTGTCGCAGGCAACTGCTCGAACCACTCGGCCACCGTGGCTACTTCTAGTCTATGTATCTAAGACATATTCTATGTATAGCTTATCCTCACGCCTTCCCACAAGGGTCCCCGAATCATAAAGGTAAAGTGGTGTGACTGATCAATGACGACTACACATCTCTGTTTCGTTCGTCGTAAAACTCGGCACGAAAAAAAATCTTGTTCTGAAAAATTTACTATTACTAGGCGGACCCAAGATTGGAACCAGTAATCGTGATTTTGCAGACGTACACTCAAACCTGGCCACGCAAAGCCTCCACGGCTTCTGATGATTCAATGTGATTATGATAATTTGTTTACATAAGGCCATTTACTGGTTGGCTTCTGCTAACATTGCATGCAAGCTTCATAGTAATTAAATTGATTGCATTTCATCATCTATCAATGCTTGAACAATTAGCCTCTATCTGGGTTGACAACATTGACACAGTGTCTTAGTGTGTCTCGGTTCAGATGCTTTAGCGAGATGGAAAATATGTACTGGTTGAATCGTAAGCGATTCACAAATCGAATTGATATTCTCATTTTGTAGTCAGTTCTATTATGCACCTACAATTTTATGCTTCGTCGCTTAAATTAACAAAACTTACATACAAATGTTTGTATGTTTGGTACAAAAATATTTTTCCAATATTTTTGTTCAGTAACCTATGTATTTACATACATACATATCATCACGCCAAGTCCCTAACGGGGTAGGCAGGGAGTACAGAGCGCCAGTTCTCTCTAGACTTACATACCTCTTTCGCTTCGTCCACATGTATTTAATTTTTGTTAACTGTAATTTTAAATTAATGTTTAATTAATTTTCTCCTAAGAACAATTTTAGTTATTATCATGTTTTACATTGTATTAAAAAAATCTTACGAATATATAATAAGAAATATCTTTAATTAAAATATTAAGCCGCGTAGGTAGCTCAAGGAACGTAATTTCTAGTCTTTTTTACTACCTTTTTCAGTACCTCTAGACTCTCTAGACTTCCCCCATACTTAAGTATTAATGCTGACCCATAATAATATTTTTTATTGTATACCAAATGATTTGAAAAGGGTAACTTGCCGGTTCTTCTCCATGCAAACGACCATCCCGAACCGTACACTTTTTTCGACGTTTTATAAGCCAATCCAGGCCTATGTAAAATAAAGATATAATTTTGATTTTTTTACTTACAGACCTATTTCACAGAATCCTCATTCACCAGTCTCTTTATATATGCTCACAGGTTTGAGTTCTTGAATGTCCTGCAAGTATCAATTCTCGGTGATCTAGTGAGTCCTTAAGTACAGTAGTTTATCTCATCACGAGCTTTACGGTGAAGGAAAATATTGCAAATCTGCATTTCAGAATCTTTAATTCCTAATTAATATATATATAATTAATCTATAATTAATCTTTTTATTTTATTAATTTAGGTTAAAAGTTCCATGAACTACTTAATGCACTATAATAGGACACTACAATATATGTATTATCTCTCTGTAGAAAGGGTGTTATCAACTTTGCCTACCCCTTCAGGACTCCTGATTGATACATGGAAGGAATACGGATAGAAGTTCTGGAGATGTGAATATGTACTAATGAAAGACGAAGAACAAGAAAAGGAAACTAAAATACATACATACATACATACATACATATAATCACGCCTCTTTCCCGTAGGGGTAGGCAGAGACCACTTCTTTCCACTTGCTACGATCCTTACATACTGCTTTCGCTTCGTCCACTTTCATTATTCTTTTCATACATGCTCTTCGGTTTAGGGTACTCTTGACCTGACCTTAAGTGTAAGAAGGCAAGAAAATATCTTATTATTATTTAGTATATCTGGAGATCACAGGAGACCGAAGAGCTGGCAGCTACCTCGGACAAAGAATTAGCCTAGCTATTCAAAGGGGGAACGCTGCCAGTATCTTCGGAACCCTGCCTAAAGGGACTCCTTTTAAGAATATTTTTTAATTATTATATTATTATTATTTTTTTTTCTTTCTTCTTTTGTTTTGTAAGTCAACCTCAAATGTCAAGCCCAATTACATTTTCCTTCCAACGTATATCTGGTTTGTTACGATGTTCGATGCAGGATGCGCCATGTTGTGCGTTTATACTTGTAGCGGGAAGAAGTGAGCGTCAAGATGGATGCTGCACGGGCATGCACGGGCGGAATATATATATTTATTAAGATTTGTGCAATTCAGAATTTGATATTGCGTCTATCTATCTATGGTCTTTTTTAGAGAAAAATCTTTTCTCTTTATTTAAAATAATTGTCTTAAAAATTTAGAATAAATTTGGTAGACTACTTAAAATAACGCTTGCTCATGACAGAAAATAAAATGTAGTAGAAAGCTGAAATACATCAGTTATTTTATAACTTTATGATATAATTATTGTAACTTACCTATTATGTTCGGAGCACAAAAAAAACACTTCTATTTTATTATTTATATTTTCGTTCAGAAACACTATTCGAATTCGCCAAAATAAAAGCGCGCGAAATTCTCAATAAAATCTCATAACGCGTATCGACTATCAATGAAAATCGATAAAAAAAATATTTTCCTGCCTTTACAACCTCTATTAAAGTTTAAAATAGGTTGTAGCGGCGATGCGCGTGCGCCGATGTTCGTACCGCGGCGGCGACTAATCTTACCACCGTCCTTACGAACCTTGAAAGCTACTGAAAGTCCCACTTGCTGGCAAATAATCCAACTAAATACAAATGTGTTAATATGTCAAGCTCTAGTGTTAGTCTCATTGAAATTTTCATGAAAAGTGACTACGCTGTATCGATTTTTCACACGCTCCCACGTGTATGACGTTGAGATTAAAATAAAATTTATATAAATACTTTTAAATGCATATAAAAACATGAGGCCAAGCTTTCTGTATAAGGCCATTGACATCGTCATCTAAGGGCCAAAGAGCCTCTCAGGTCATGGTCGAAGCCCTTTGCCATAAAGCCTTAACAACTATGGGCAGAATCCGGCGCCCACGCCCCATATATCTAGAACCAATTGTTTTTTTAATAATTATTGTAGAGCCGCGAAGTGGTTGTTTGCAAATTTACGATTGCAGTTTCGAGTCCCCATGGTCAAGAATAACTGCTAATTGTGTAGGTATAGAAGTTTTATGGCAGTAATCACTGGAATTCAGGAGCTTTGCTATTTTTATTTTATTGCCCGGCGAGAATCCCATCCCCAGCCCCATCGCAAAGTAATAATGATCAATTATAATCTCTTCTCACTCACGATAAATAATATAATTTATGAATACTCACCGTGATTATATATTTTGTTTTAATAAAAGAAAATAGTAATCTTGTATAGGTACTCATAGCTTGTATATATGCAATTGTTTTTAAAATACGTTATTCTAGTTGTAGTTAGTCTAGAGGTATCCATGAATACCTACATAATATATAATAATATATCCTCACGCCTTCCCACAAGGGTCCCCGAAGGGGTAGGCAGAGGTGTATAGGTAATACCCACACACCCACTTTCCGCCAGAGGTATATTAGGTGCCAACGTGACAGATGGCGAGTCCATTGCCGTCACTCAAGCACGACTATACATACGCCTTTGAATTTCTTCTCAGACGTATGCAGGTTTCCTCTCGATGTTTTCCTTCACCGTAAAGCTCGTGGTGTGACTAATCACTGTACTTAAGTTCAGAAAAAACTCATTGGTACAGTCGGGATTCGAACTTGCGACCTTTGCGTCCCAGGCAACTGCTCGAACCACTCGGCCACCACGGCCCTTTTTTTTAAACTATTATTTATTTTATTTCATTTCTCCATTAAGTGGTTAATAATTACCGAATTGTAGGAAAATTAATTTATACATCTTAGGAATTGACCAGTCAATGTCACCAACGTGAAACAGGTTTTCTGAATCCAGTAGTTGATGCCGTGCTTCGTTTGTGTTAAAAAAAGATAAAAATCGATCGATCGCAGCGCCACCTATCGTGAACACACAAATATATATCATGAATATCAATCGTGCTCGAATTCCTGCGAGACCAACGATTGATTTCTGTACAAAGTATAGACTGTTCAGACCTTGTAAATAGCACCACCGTGACTCTAGATACAATACGTGGAATCCAATTAACATTGTAATAATATTTTTACATTATAAATGCTAAGAAAGGGTGGGCTTCGTGCTGCTCTATACCTACAAAAACGGGGACATCATTGAGAATTTTCCTCGATGAATATCGTCTTTGAAGGTTTTAAGATATTACAGTTTGCAATTGCTTTAGATCTATAATATTAGTGTTTGTTGGAGATGGCTCTCTCGGCGTACTCCGTGAGGGACTCGGCGTCATGCATGCATGGTTTATAACTTTCGCTTTCGCTTTGACCCTGACCTAAGCCCTAGTTTCTGGGTCACAAGCTTCAAGATATAATGCAAAAAAGATATTTATGCAGAAAGAAAAAAAAGTTCTTATAGACAAGACAATATTACTTATTAGACAATATTATTATATTATATTATATTATTATATAGAAAAACGAGTTCTTGATAACGATATCTATACTAAGAAATATATACATATCTAAAGATTTTTTAAATAGAATATAATAAGCATAAAAGATCTGGGATTTTTTTGAAGTCGGTTAAAAGAGCAGTGGCGAGTCACTTACAAAGTCGAGATTCTAGGTTCCATCCCCAGTGGTTTCCTACCATTTATACCACGAGCTTTTCGGCGAAGTAAAACATCGCGATAATATATCTATCTATGTTACTGATTATTTTATATATCTTCAGTAACAATAATAAATACCTGGGACAATTCCACACAAATTGACCTAGTCCCAAATTAAGCAAAGCTTGTGCTATGGTAACTAGACAATGAAATATTTACTTATGTAGATAGATATATAATTAAATACATAGGACATCCAAGACTAAGGTACAAATATCAGTGTTCATCACACAAATATCTGCCCTCAGCGGGATTCGAACCCGCGACCTCAAGTTTCGCAGTCATGAGCACTAACCACTAGACCAGACGGTCGTCTTCAATATATTACACAAATATTACTATGGTTTGAATCCTTACTGTACCAATAAGTTTTACAGTTTTAGAAATTTACAGTGACAACATGAGCTGTACGGTGAAAATATCGAGAGGAAACCTGCTTATGTTTGGTAGGGTTGAGCAGCGGCGATATAATCCTCATCCGTCACGTTAGCATCTAAAATATATTTTAAGAGTTGGTGTGTTCCGGTGACCCTTTTGCATGGCGTGGCGTGAAGATTTAACAATGCTTGCTTACAGAAATGCAGAGCTTGGTGTGCAGGGCCTTCGGGCGTCGTTATTTGCTACTCTTTCTACGTGGCTTATCCGCCACTGGCAAAACAGGTCCTCTAATAAGAAAATTCAATTCTCAAACTATGCGGAAGACTATCAATTGTTTGTCAAAGAAATACACACATTTTTTTCTGATTGGACTACTTTTAAAGTTGATTATCTAAGCTTTGTTGTCACAATAGCATAGCAAGCTAGGTACTACAAAGCGGTGCACGTAGGTTTACGGATATTAAAGGTAAATATTCTAGGTAGGAAGTACAATGCTAGCAATTATCCTATTTACGTCTAAATGCTATAGTATTTCTTTACTGAACTACTACCTATATTATAATATAATAATAATATATCCTCACGCCTTCCCACAAGGGTCCCCGAAGGGGTAGGCAGAGGTGTATGGGTAATACCCACACACCCACTTTCCGCCAGAGGTATATTTGGTGCCAACGTGACAGATGGCGAGTCCATCGCCGTTAATTAAGCACGACTATACATACGCCTTTGAATTTCTTCTCAGACGTATGCAGGTTTCCTCTCGATGTTTTCCTTCACCGTAAAGCTCGTGGTGTGACTAATCACTGTACTTAAGTTCAGAAAAACTCATTGGTACAGTCGGGATTCGAACTTGCGATCTTTGTGTCGCAGGCAACTGCTCGAACCAATTAGGGATAAACAACATTGACAAAGGATTAGTCCTCCTTCATTGGCTTGGCCCTACTACTTGACCACCACCCTTTATAACTACACTATACGTAAACCTTAATACGTAAACGTTCAAGAGAGGTAGGGCATAACGGATTCTCCGTTCGAATTTGGAGCTGCCCGACTGGGGCAGGACCTCCACCTTATAGGTCCGTAGCCAAATAACACATTTTTTGTGTTGTGTTCCTACGCGGTGGATAAGGTTTCCAGTAATGAGCTCCTTGGGGAGGGGGGAGGATTGTTATATCGTGTTCGCAACCGAGGGATTAGACCTATTATGTTGCCAGCACAGTATAACTCTCTGAACACAGAGTGGCAACGCGCAAGTGATATTTAGGTATCGTGAGCGTAAATAGGCTACGGTAACCGTTTCCCATCAGATGGGCCGTAAGCTTGTTTGCCACTCTTGTTGTATATAAAAAAAAAAAACCGAACTCTATACATACATGTGCTAAAGACTGATAAAAACCACGAGTAAGTGCGTGAGAGAGGAAACCTGTATACGCCTGAGAAGAAATTCAAAGACAATGACTCGCGATCTGTCACGTTAGCACCTAAAATATGTCTCTGGCGGAAATTGGGTGTGTGGGTACTACCTATAGACCTCACCTACCCCTTCTGGGGACCCTTGAGGGAAGGCGTGAGTATATATACATATTTCTTTATGTATACTAACTGTCCCGCCCAGCTTCGCTAGGGTTAAAAAGAAAAGCTACTGAAACACGACAGTAACCCTAGCTACTGTGTCCAATTGTATTTTAAAATCATCTAGGGACTGACTCAAGTATACCCACCAAATTTCATCCAAATTGGTTCAACCATTAAGGTGACAAACACACGTACAGAAGAATTATATGTTGTGTAGTTGTCCCGCCCAGCTTCGCTTGGGTTTTCCTGAAAGTCGATCGCAGCGCCAGCTATCGGGTCCAATTGTGAATCTAAACCATTCTCATATCCACCCGAAGACACACGGTCTTCGGACGGTCCAAATGTCATTAAAATCGGTCCAGCCGTTTAGGAGTAGTTCGCGTACAAAAGAAACATATATAAAGATTAAGATAAATGCATTCGGTTTGTATGAAGGCGTTCTCATAGAAGCGAATTACAAAAAAAAGTTTGCGTTATGAATAGGCCGCCAATGGCATTGACCTTCGAAGCCGTTGAGAGATGCACAATCAAACAATTGTTGTTAAAAAAAAACGATCCCATTTGTATTATAAATACGTGACACTTTTTGTGTCTATTTATGAATACGATGCATAACGGCCTTCGCAAGAGTTCTTAACAAAGATAATGCAATAACTACATTTTAGCCCTCAAGAAGAGTCGCAGCATCATACAGAAGAAATACAAAACCTAGGCACCTTAAAATGCTACCTGGAACAGTGGCTTCTAAATTAAAAAGACGCCCTGGTCGTCTTTTTAATTTAGTCTAGGGGTCTAGGTCTAGTCTAGGTTTAGTCTAGGTCTAGGGGGCCTAAAATCCTGGCTGCGAATATTGAGGTCGCGTGTTCGCTGAGAACAGCTATTTGCGTGATGAACACGAGTATTTCTTCCTTAGACTTAGATGTCCTACGTAGGTCAGGTCAAATGTTCAACTATGCTCTCAACTAAGTGGTAGAAAGGTACCTTACACGCACTACAAGCTCTCTAATCTTGAAGGACGAAGCAAGGAAATATAAATTATATAGTCGCCAAGAATATAGTATATCAAAAAAATAGAAGAAACCACAGGACACTCACATAGTTAATCGTGAGCGATATAAATAATATTTATATCGCTCACGGTCAGCAGTTGACCCCGCCCAGTTGTACAACGAAATGCGTGGAGACATCAAAATATTATTAATATATTTTCACGCCTTCCTACAAGGGTCCTCGAAGGAGTAGGCAGCGGTGTGTAGTCTCTCTCTCCACATGCCCATTTTCGCCGGAGATATATATACATTCTCAAGCACGACTATACATACCTACGTATCTTCTCAAACTTATAATAAAATAATATAAAATAATAAAAATGCAGGTTTTCTTACGATGTTTCCAACCCCGTAATGCTCGTGGTGTTCACTGTATGTTCAGTAAAAAAAACTCATTAGTACAGTCAGGATTTGAGTTTCCAATATTTAATGCTGTGAGCAACTGCTCGAACCTCTCGACCACCACGTATTCTTTTCTAATTCATACGCTGTAGTTCTAGCGCGGTAAGCAGAAAGTATAGAGCGCCAGTTCTCTCTAGACTTACATACCTCTGTCATTTCGTCCACATTCATCAGTCTCTTCATACATGCTCGCCGGTTTCAAATACACTTGACGTTCCCGATCGATTGAGTGTCCGATCGATTTGATCAAGGTAGTTGAAACGTGGTCTTCCTCTGTTTCTTTTTGCACACACATTCGCTTTGTATACCTGTTTCGTCAGTCTTTCTTCACTCATCCTCTCTATAAGTCGAAACCTTACAAACTAATGCATTTTATACTAAGTATTTTGAAAGGGAAGATCTCATCTTACAGATCATGTTACGTAATAAAAATACACATCTTGTAATGCGGTTCATAGCTTCCTCATACGTGTAGAAATACGAGTGTTTTTACGGCGCCTCGAAATGGAATCGTCGTGACCGAAATCCTATAAAAATGTTCATCACGTAGCCCGGTTGTAATATGGTTGATAGTAGCTGTGAATTTCCTCGTGACATTTGACCTGAGTGTTCTTAAGGCAAGTAGAATCTTCTTGGTATGAAATAATAATATGTAAGTTTCTTATATCCTAGTTTAAGTGCCAGTTGCTACTCAACTATGCTATGCGTTATGTTAATACAATTTGCTTATTACCTACGATACTCAGTTGACTGTATAAATTTAAACTATGTGTAGGCTAATATAATGAAGAATATAATTTCTGTGCCTGGTATTTTGTTAACGTAGTTTTTTTACTTGCTTTTAGATTAACTTATATGTTTTAAACGTGTGTGTAACTAATTTTATGCTTTATAAGTTATTATTAAATATATTCCGAGCTTCTGAGTGGTAAAATGCGCAAAGAATACTGACAGTGTGGCAGTTGCCAACTTATTGCACGACGAATTGTAACAGGTATTTTTTAATTAAGTTGAAGATATAATAGTACAAAAGCACATACATACGAATCATTTCAAATTATTATTTATTATTATTATAACAAATTCATTATTTTTAAGGCATCTTCGTTTGAGTAGTACAAACAAAATGAAAATTGCAGGTTCGCTCCTGACGGTCTGTACCAATGAGGTTATATCTAAAAAGAAGTACAATAATGAGGTGCCATATGAGCCTTGCGAGAAAGGCAATCATTGACGAAGGAACCTGTAGAGTCAAATCAAATCAAAATATTTATTGCATGTAAAAATAGCCTAAAACACAGACATCATTTATAACACAATATACTATGTTTAAGGATAAAATTACACCCTGTTTGAGGGCACGGCAATGTGATGGCGGCTACATGATATGGTGCCCTACGTTTTAGTTTGGTACATTACTATTGTATGTAATATATATATATATATATATATATATATATATATATATATATATATATAACTTATACGTGTAACACAATAAAAGATAACATTAGTCACACCACGAGCTTTACGGTGAAGGAAAACATCGAGAGGAAACCTGCTTACGTCTGAGAAGAAATTCAAAGGCGTATGTATAGTCGTGCTTGAGTAACGGCGATGGACTTGCCATCTCTCACGTTGGCACCTAATATACCTCTGGCGGAAAGTGGGTGTGTGGGTATTACCTATACACCTCTGCCTACCCCTTCGGGGACCCTTGTGGGAAGGCGTGAGGATATATTATTTATTAGTAATAAGAGTCGTGTATGGAAAGGGCCCCGTCCTATGTATAACTGGCCGGGCTGCCCCCTTTTGGTATCCCTTCTGCGAAGACGTAAAAAAGAATTACTACAGCATACATTTATGTAGATGTTTATAATTTCGTCTCCACGTATTTCCTAGTTCTACAAAACCGTACAATTAAGTTGATACAATTAAAACCAATAACAATCTCACCATAAATGTGTGCCATTACAATACCACAGCTAATAAGGCATGTGCAGATTTTAATAGAGGGCAATAATTATGACTTGAAACGATTACAAAGTTGCCATACGTATTAACGTGTTGACGGCCGAGGGAGAGGGCTTCGATAATAATAGAAAGATTAAAATACTTTTGTCTGTTTGTTGCGCTTTCACGTCTTTACTCATACATAAAACATCGTAAAATTTTGTATAAACGTTGTACAACTAGAATAGGTATTTTTCGAACCCAAAATGGCATGTATGAAGAGACTGATGAATGGATAAAGCGAAAGAAGAAGTCTACAGAGAACTGGTGCTCTACTCTCTCTGTCTTAGGGGTTATATCCCGGTCATAAGGTAAAATCCCGACTGTACCAATGTATTTTTCTCAACTTAAGTACAGTGATTAGTCTCACCACGAGCTTTATGGTGAAGGAAAACATCGAGACGAAACCTGCATACGTCTGAGCAGACGCAAATGGCGTATGTACAGTCGTGCTTGAGTAACGGCGATGGACTTGCCATGTGTCACGTTGGCACCTAAAATATTGTATGTGGGTATGTGGGTATACACCTATACAGCTAAAATTACATTATTATATATTGCCTTACATCATTAAGTGGTGAATAGATACATTAAACTTATACAGACGGCCAATAACTGATTATTCTTAGAAATTATGTAATTCTCATTGTGCAGACTTTATATATGTAATACAATAGTGGTATCTCAAAACATTTACTACAAAAAAGGTCGACTCAGTTAGTAGCTTTCTGCGTAAAAAGTAATAATATCACTCTTTGATGATAGATGTACCAGGCTAGCAGCAACAGGCAAGAGGCGTGACAGCGAGTCCATCGCCGTCTATCAAGCGCAACTATACAACGTCTATAAAATTGGATTGGAGGAATGGTAATTGCTCTCGATACACGGATCGATTGGCCTCATTGAGGTAATAAAGATTTACGATCGCGCCGTGATCCTAAGTGACAGTATCGCCACTTACCTGTCCATAATGAGATTTAAAAAGGTCAGTTAGAAAAAAGTTTGTAGCTCGCTCTTATAATTGACTTGCGAGTGGTCAATCAGCCACACCAATGACGTTTTGCAGCCAACACTATTCAAAAGAATCTTTTTTTTCTATACTACTTGGTTGGCAAACAAGCATGCGGCCCGCCTGATGGTGAGCGGTTACCGCCGCCTATGGACGCTTGCAACACCAGGGGTATCACATGCGCGTTGCCGACCTTGAAGGAATCTCTTCATACCTTTCTTGAAGAATGTTGTACTCTCCAGGGAAAACCTCAACGGGGAGCTCATTCCCTTCACAGCCTGAGCGTTCGCGGAAGGAAACTCCTTTGGAACCGCGCAGTGCGAGACCTTTGTGGTCTAAATGAATGAAAGAGACAGACCTAAAAGCGTCATGTATAAGCGGGGCAGGCAGAGAGAGTAGAGCGCCAGTTTCACCAGACTTACCTCTTTCGTTTCACATTATCATTCTCTCAGACACTGTATACTTGCCCGTCGGTTTCGAGTACTCTTGACGTTCCCAGTCTCTCTTGAGTGATCGAACACACGGTCGCACGCAACACGGCCCTCGGCCGAATGTTCGACCGAGGATCTTGTTGCTTCTTCTTAGACACTTGTCACAGTTCGTCGCAAATAATGGGACAGTTGGTCGAGGCACAGGATGGCCATGTTCCAACTAGCTGGATCAAATCGATCCGACGCTCAAGGACGGGAACATTAAGAGTACTCGAAACCGACGAGCATGTATGAAGAGACTGATGAATGTAGACGAAGCGAAAGAGGTATGTAAGTCTAGAGAGAACTGGCGCTCTATACTCTCTGCCTATCCCGTTAGGGACCTGGCGTGATGATATGATGATGATGATGATCGATAGGTATGTAATGGGGCACTGTGTAAAGAGACTGACGAATGTGGACGACACGATTTTATATATATTTGCTTTACATAAGCGTGTATTCGACAAAAACATCGATTTTTAAGGTGGTCCATCTGATAGTAAGCGGTTACCGCCGCCTATAGACGCTTGCTACAGCAGAGGTATT
>JACCPG010009920.1:0-61565 GCA_016069955.1 Drepana arcuata | reverse complement strand
GAAAGTGGGTGTATGGGTATTACCTATACACCTCTGCCTACCCCTTCGGGGACCCTTGTGGGAAGGCGTGAGGATATATTATATATATTATTATTATTATAATTTGGTACAACATTTTATAATTGAAATAAATCTTCAATGATAATGAGTTAATAATAAGTTTTTCTGAACTTAAGTAGAACTAAAACAGTGATTAGTAGACACACCACGAGATTTACGGTAAAGAAAAACATCGAGACGACACCTGCATACATCTGAGAAGCATTCAAAGGCGTATAGTCGTGCTTGAGTAACGGCGATGGACTGGCCATCTATCACGTTGACACCTAATATATCTCTGGCGGTAAGTGGGTGTGTGGGTATTACACCTATATATATAGGTAAATACACCTCTGCCTACCCCTTCGGGGACCCTTATGGGAAGGCGTGAGGATATATATATTCCTATACATTCCTATATATATATATATATATATTCCAGGGCTTACAATATACAATATATATAGTATATATATATATATATATACTATATATACTATATATATTGTATATTGTAAGCCCTGGAGATAAATATGCGAACTGCGAAATCTCAGGCTGTGGAATTAACTCTCCTTTGAGGGTTTTCAAGAAAAGCGCCAGTAGATTATTCCAGGGTGCCGACCTTGGAATAATCTACTGTCCTTAGTCCTTAGACCGTTTGTTTGTCGTGTAATGAAAAACCTAATTAAACTAGTGCCAAGTCGTTACGACGCTAAGCTTTACTTTATTTAAATAAAATTATGAAACATACATACATACGCCGAGTCCCTAACTGGGTACGCAGACAGAATAGAGCGCCGATTCTCTCTAGACTTACTTACCTCTTTCGCTCTAAAACACACATACATAACATCACGACGAGTCCCTAACGGAGTAGGCAGATAGAATAGAGCGCCAGTTCTCTCTAGAATTATTCCGAGAAAGCCGCATGAAAATCTGTTCAGTTACTAGTAGAATATTTTTTATGCAAAAGAAGAACTCTATGATGTTTTGCTATTTATCGCAGGAACCTTATTGGCATACACCTTGGTGTCTACGTGTGTTCTTGTCCTGCGATACCAACCGCACCAGACCAACCTGATCGAGCTGCTGCCCCAGAACATGCGTACCCCCATCGAACCAGAAGGCACAGCATCTACATCGCAGCAAACTACTTACATGGTAAGTTCACCTGCCATAGTAATTTTTCAGTAACCTCAAGGTTCTACTTCGATGTTTTAGTCTGTGTTACATACATACATATCATCACGCCAGTTCTCTCTAGACTTACATACCTCTTTCGCTTCGTCCACATTCATCAGTCTCTTCATACATGCTCGTCGGTTTCGAGTACTCTTAACGTTCCCGTCCTTCAGAGTCCGATCTATTTGATCCAGGTAGTTGGAACGTGGCCTTCCTCTGCCTCTTCTTGCACACACTTTTGCTTTGTATATCTGTTTCGTCAGTCTTTCTTCACTCTGTGTTAATTTACTATATAGATTTTTAACTGACTTCCTACTAAATTACTACTTAGGGGACTTCCAATTTGTTATTTAACAGCTGTTACTGTTACTACCAATCATTGTGTGATAAACCAGACTTGTTGCCTGTCAATGCCACTTCATGATAGCTGAGGTATGTGACGTTGCATTCGTTAACAAAAGGTGTGTAACAATCTTGATGTTGAGTGTTTTTTTTTATAGTAAATACATAATTAAAAAGCTATGCCCGGGGTTCGCCCGCGTAAAAATCGATTTCAAACGTTAATTCTTTTGTAATAAAAAGTACCATCCTATGTCATTCCCAATACCTTAGAAAATATGTGTAGCATCATCATCATCAATGTTTCTTTCTTTCACAGCACTAGCGGTGTCCTAAATGAATAAATTACCTTAAAACCAAATACAAATCAGATTTCATTCATCAATGGATAGAGCGATTAAAGTTTTTTATATGTAGAGCATCATATCTAATACCCTATGGGAGTGGTAATAAATGTAAAAAATGGTAAAGAATGTCATTACAAATAAAATTCCTTGTGGAGAACATGCATACGAGAGCTTTGCCAACGATAGTTTGGTAGAACATAAAAGCTAAGAGCTAACTTTGTTTCGACAAGTGTCACTGTGCATTCTAAGCAGTGAGCATTCGGCTAGGTCTAGTACTTTTCTTTAAATATTCAAAGGTTAACAAACTTGGCAAATGCATTATTTTGTTTTCAATAACGTTTTTACTGTGAAGGAAAACATCGTAAGGAGTCTGAAACAAATGAAAAGTCGTAAAATCGAAATGTTGTGCTTCAATAACGGCGACGTACTATCAGTCAGTCACGCTTTGCCAAATGTGGGTACTACCTCTGTCTTCTAGGAACTCGAGACCTAGCCTGTACGTAAAAGGGAACAAATGTTAAAAGAGAAAACCGGGGAGTTTGTTTCGGCGTTTCTTCTCCTGGCAGGTATTTTTCTTGGAAACGGTGGTAACTTTAGTTTTTGTTAAGTATATGACGTTCAATAAGTGTTCCCTGTGTCCCTTACGTTGAATAAAATATTTTGATTTTGATTTTGTTGAGAGATAAGTAAATAAGCTAAATAGTTCGAGATACAAAACAAGTTTACTACCCCATCTAAGTTATCTCAATTACTTGCTATGAATTACTTTATTTTTATTGTTCATTAAAATGAGCATTCATTTCGGTGTGAAATTAATTTTGTAGATAATCAAGGTTATCTCTCGCAACCGCTCATAAACTACCTAGTAAGTGATATCCTAACCACTATTCTTCATTGCAAAAAGGACAAGTCACACGACCGACTCTTCCTGTCCTCTTTCTTGAATTATGATGGCAATTGCACGTACGGACGCAGTACTAGCAAAATAGGACTCTTAAAATTGTTTAGTGCATGACGTAGCATTACATTACCCTCGTCTACAAAACTACAAACATATATTATTCAGTCTAAAGCTCTGTCGTTTCACAGGTACAGTGCTCTTTTCGTTGTAAATAAAACATAGAAGAGCTTAAATGGGGCGCGGCATTTTATAGTGAAAATTTGATTTAGTTGTCACGCAACTGATAAAATATGGGTATGTGGGGCATTATTACGTTTTTTTAATATGTCACAAAAGAGAAAATTCGTATCCTTTCAGTGTTTAATTCTACTAACGTTATAAATGCGAAAGGTTGCGAGTATGTATGAATAGATGTTTGTTAATCAATCAATCAAGATAAAATTATACAAATGAAATAGATTTTTACACGGGTGAAAGCCGCGGTCCACAGCTAGTCAAACATAAACTCCTTTTAAAAGCTGAATTATTATAATAGCAAAATCATTCATATAATATGTACTTATATAACAGTCCACCCCTATCTACCACAACTATATACGTTAAAAGGGAAATATGTTTAAACATTAATCTGTGTCTCACGACAGATTTTTCCTTAGAAATGATGGTAGTGATATACTATTTAAAACATGACGTTAAATACAAACAGACACTCCAATTTTATTTATTTGTATAGATGAAGACTATTTGGATATCTAAATGTTCAGTCACCTGATAATAATGCAGTTATTTTAACTTAACACCTATTGTCAGCTAGTCTCGTTGACCTAGTTACCAAACTCCCCTTTAATACCAAACTAGGATAGCACATTAATCTGACCTTTACCTAACTTCTAACTTTACTTAGGTATGATTAGACATAGATACCTACCGGGGTTTTCGGCACGTAAGTTGTACGAAAATCGATGTAAGCACAGCTTCCAATAACGTGCCGAGTACTTTACCTGGATGAAACTTGATCAACTTAATATTAGGATATCTTGATAACGTCATGTTAATAGTGAAGTTTAAATATACACGTCTGCCCTCAGGAGTCCCAAGAGATAACTTGCCGAAGTAATGGTCTAACAACACTTTTATTTTGCGGGAGATGTTTACAAATGTTAACGTGACAGATGGCGAGTCCGTCGCCGTTACTCAAGCACGACTATACACATACCTTTGAATTGCTTCTCAGATGTATGCAGGTTTATGAACTATAATTCCACATAATACCTACTTGTTGCCCACCTCGTTAGAGTTTCGGCCTGATGATTATGTATGTATGTAAAAACCTTGAACCTCGAAAGGGTGCCAAGAAGGCACTCTTGCCATACTGCGCTTTATGGATGTGCTCATTCTTAGTACAAGATAAGTTCCAGCCTTCTTGTCACCAGAGGCCTCGATCAAACGAAGCGAGATCTCTATTATACGTACATAAAACCAAAATTGAGATTGTAACAAATAAAAAGCTTCTATATCAAATGCTTTTATATGGATTTTGACTTATTGCAGGCCCGTAATCAGACAAACGAACCAGCCAGCCACCGCGTTATGGTCCGCCGTGTCACCCGCAGGTAACGATGCTTTGCGTTTTGTTTGACGCGAATTGATGCAATGGCGTTTGCCAAAGCGAAAGACCGGTCGACCTACTTTCTAATTGATGTGCATGTGTTTTGGTGTTAACGTGAGTACGTCCGCAGCTCTCCCGACTCCGATGATTCTCTGCCTGGTGATGAGAGCGAAGACTATGGGAGGGACGACACATTTCTAGTCAACTCGGACACCAACAAGTTTTATGGTAAGCGTCATTGTTATGAAATAACTTAATACAATGTCAGAATCAACCTTTTAGGCATTTACTTAATGCTACAGGTCATGGACAATTTGCATAGTCTATTGGAGGCACTGTATGACAGCCGTTGGGGAAAAGATGATTTTTAAATCCTGTTGTTTAACCATCGCTTCTATTTCTTTTGTTTCTAAAACACCCTGTCCTTTTAAGTCTTGTAACTTGTCATAGCTTTACCGTAACGTTTCCATATTCGAAAAGAATAGTAGGTATATTCAAGTTGACTTCTACGTGAATACCACTTGTTACAATACGTTTTAAAACGTATGTTATTATTAGTCACACCACGAGCTATACGGTGAAGGAAAACATCGAGAAGAAACCTGCATACGTCTGAGAAGAAATTCAGAGGCGTATGTATAGTCGTGCTGGAAAAACGGCGATGGACTCGCTATCTACTAGTCACGTTGACACCTAATATACCTCTGGCGGAAAGTGGGTGTGTGGGTATTACCAATACACCTCTGCCTACCCCTTCGGGGACCCTTGTGGGAAGGCGTGAGGATATATTAATATCATTATTATATTATTATACGTATGTATGTACGTATGTTACTTGTTTTAAGCGTAATTTTCATGGTTTGACCAGGACCAGTGCCCGGAGCATCAACTGGCAGCTCGTCGCGCTATGGCCGATTCTTCGATGCGGTGTTCCGATATCTTCACACCATTTCCTACTTATGCCCTGGCCTCTTCCCCTGGGTTGACTGTGGCCCACCTACTGAACAATCCGGTACGTCAGAGTTTTTCTTTTTAACCTTGCGTAGTATACAAAAATACATTCGTTTTCAAGGCCTTTTAAACACGGCTCACATTGCAAACTCGCCACACATAATTAACAGGCCACTGGTAGAATGTAGAATTACTATGCTCTATGTTCTTTTTTTAATACATACGCTGTATTGAAACTGGATGATGGTAAAATTATCATGGTATTACCAAAAGTATTTAGCAATGCAGGAATCAAACGCGATATTGAAATGTTCTTGCTTTTGCACGCAGCTTCGGTCGCGTACAGTTTCAAGATAGTCGATATTTTTTAGATATACGAGTACTATTATAGGTCCAAGTCCAATTCTTTTTTCGGTATTCTGGTTGCAATTAATTCTTATATATGGACCGAGCTGTAATGAAAAATTTCGTAACAGACGCAAACCCATGATATACTACACCTGCCTTAAATTTATTATCTTTATTATTTAACTAATATAGAAATAACTTCTCTAACTAACAATCAATCTATAGACCCGAAGTCTGAAAATAAAGTTTTTATTATTATCGTTAAAACAAGCTTGCTTTACCCCATTTAGAGTGAGATTTAATTAGGAACGATAAGTTTCAAACTACATTACCATTTTAATTGAGATATAAAAAAATATTGCCTGTCACCTTTCCAGGCATGTTCGTGATCAAATCGGTTGGCATCATGTACTTATTCATAATTCTCTTCGACATCTTCGCGGCGTACGGCTATCCCGGCACTTGCACCTTCACTTCTGTCGTGATGGTTTTGCTCATGATTGGCATTATCGTTATGCTAGCGCTGATATCTCGCAAACCCCAAAACCGGTGAGTATTCGAATTCAACTTCCAATTCAGAATTCTTATTTCAAATTTAAATTCAATTCAGTTTCACATTCATATTCAATTAAAAGTTAAAATTCAAATTCAAATTTGAAATCGACAAATATTTTGAGGTTGTATAATAAAATAAAACAATTATATATATATATAATAATCTGTTTCAGAGTGGGCCTGATATACATAACGCCCGGCTTGCCGTTCGTGCCAACTATCGCCATCACCATCAATATCTACCTAATTCTGAACCTCTCAATCCTGACCCTGGTGCGTTTCACGGTGTGGATGACAATTGGTGAGTCAAAATGTTATTATAATCGCTATTTTGTATATCCTATATCATTTTGTTTACGTATTTAATATATCCCCAATTATTCTGCTTTGTTTGCGTCAACCTACGCTTAACTGGAACATAGGTACTTATAAATTGATATTGAATAAATAATTATTATTTATATTCTTTATTTTATTTATACTCTTATTCTCTTTCTCGTATTTATACACACAATTTTTTTTTACAAATATGTAATCAAAGAGCAAATAATTGTTATTATAATATTCAACAATCTGTAATATTTAACTCAATCTCCTTCCAGGCCTAGTGCTATACTTTAAGTACGGAATCAAGAACTCGACCCTGGAAACGAACCCCGCTGTTCCGGCTCCCGTGACCCCACCGTCACCGAATCCCCTGGATCGCATTACCCTTCCTCCGTCCACCCCCAACAACAACCAAGCATGGACCGGCGACCGGAACATTTATGAAGGCGATTTCGGCAACTTCGATCAGTAAGTTAAAAATAATTATTGGATAGTCTGATTTAAAGAACCTATTGCAATTTCATATTGGGTTAAATTATGGCATAAATGATAATTATTACTCGTAGTTCGAGTGGGCTGGCTCACATCTCGCCCATAATACCAGCATTGCTATCCAGGGTGGAAATGCTGCTCAAATCTTATACCTGTAGTTGGTTTTTCAGAGATGTAGGGTATGTTTGATGTGTCCAATGATTAATTTATAACGCTTTATAATAATAATAATACTAATAAATACCTAAGTAAGCAAAGCTTGTGTTATGGTAACTCGGCAACGATATATTTACTTATATAGATAGATATATATACATAAATACATAGGATGCTTTATGGATAGTCAGCAATCATGTAGGTAACACAGTACTGATACACTTGATTACAGGTTTGCCAACCCGCTACTCGCTTGGCACGAAGCTGAATCGGAACCGGGACAATCTACGAGCCAGTCTTATAGGAATACTCCCTACAAACAGGTGGAGACTCGGTAAGCCAAATTAAAAGATAACACTGCAAAAAATACATATTTAATACTAAAATCCAAAATAGTAAGCTTTGCAACATTTTAAATTTATTCACTTATTTTTCTGGATTACATTAATTACTTGTTCATACACTTCTACATAGCAAGTTTCTG
The DNA here is from genome assembly GCA_016069955.1 of Drepana arcuata. Classification (NCBI taxonomy): domain Eukaryota; kingdom Metazoa; phylum Arthropoda; class Insecta; order Lepidoptera; family Drepanidae; genus Drepana; species Drepana arcuata. Next base: position 53,835 of record JACCPG010009920.1, on the reverse strand, counting down.
CCCTTAACTAATTCAATCGAACTTCTGAAATATTGTTCAAGAGATTTTTGCCAGCAGTTTTGTCTATTCCTTAGCTATAACATGAGCAACGATAGAACGTCATCTCATACCTCCAGCCGACCACCATGGGCCTATCCTGACTCCGCATACGAAAACTGGGACGACTAAATCAATGTATTTGTTAAACATTTGTTCAAATCACTTCCGAACAACACACCTTATGTCTACCATAATATTTTTTTCCTAACAACTTAATACTTGGCATGACATCATTGAACAGGTAAATTCAACCCAATTATATTCATAGTTCAGATGTAAGCACCTACATTTAAAAAGTATCGGGCTTAAACAATAATATTTCCTTACCCGTCAGGACCACAGTTTGGCTAAAGCCTGTTGTTTCGGAAGCGATTTACAGTATACGTATTTTTCTTCTCCGATTATGTTATCATGTTCAATCTTAAAAATGTATAAACCCTAAGTTACACAAATGAAATCCGTTGCATTATCAAAATTGTTATTCTTTACTGAGCCTCAGTTTAATTGAATATCTATTATAACGATTTAGTGTGTTTTCTTTTAATCGGGTCATTGCGAACTCATTTTGTATTTATACCCGGCGTTTAGATTGACTTAAGCTTTGCAAACCGCCGAACATGCGAGAGAGAAGTGTGTATAAGTTCGGAGGTTGTCAAATAGTACGTGGCTAGTAGAACGACTTTCTCACCATCAAACATACCACCTCACCAGTCCACCTGCTACCATGGCTGTGGGTGTACAAATGAAAAATTAGGAATAAATAAAAAGTAAGTTCGCGATGGCCCCATCTACGTCAAATATAATGTTAACGCGAAGCGAAAGATTTATTTTTGAAAATCAATTTACGGTTATGATTTCTGGGTCTAACTGACTAGAATTGTGATTCAACTGAGCGAATGTATTAAAGATAATAGTTTATTATCGAGACATTAATTTCCGACACGAACCGATAGCCATACGCTACCAATGAGTTTTAGCTCGAAACAGTCTCACAAGAATATAATCACATGAATAAGTCAGTTTCTAAGTGATTGGCAGCAATGTATGACAAACTCTTCTTAGTAATGTCTGCTTTCTCAATAATTACCGATCACCCCATACACGTAAGAAATTGTGGGATACATGTTAAACTCCAATACAGGTGCAGACGAGTTCATAAAACATCCAACACAATCTCGCTCATCGTGAGATCAAATCAACTTAAACACCAACTAATGTCATGGCATGACATGCCATGTATGTATTTCATGCCATATCGAGACACATATGAACTGACCTAAGGAGAAAAAACTGAAAGGATAAAATGACAAGTTTAATCTCTATTTGGACTTACAACCGCACTTTGAGAGTTTTATGTAGTCACCACGATATTATTTAAAAAAAAAAATGTTTCAAAGAATATACTTAAATCGCTATACATAACTAAAGAAGAAACTTACACTTAACATATCAGTCAACTTTTGGAAATGTTTTACGCAGCACTTTGATATCTTACCATCTCTGCTGTTTCTATACTTATAGTTAATATTTATAAATTATATATTTATATTATATTTTATATTTAAGGTACCTAATATGGTTTAACTTATGCTCTATTGCTATATACTATTATTATCATTAAATATATTTTATAGCAGTCACATTTTATCAAGAAATACTATTGAGGATATTAAGGAGGATTATAGAAGAATATATTGAAAGAGGGAGGGAGGAAAAACTAGGTGTTCCAAAGCATAACATCTAGTCGACTTGGAAAATGTAATAAAAAACCTCTACACAGCCGAAACAAATTTATTAATCTTAAAAAAAACAACAAAAATCACTAACGAATAAGTCTTCCTTTTGATACGAATCATAATATATCAAGTACTAAGGTTGCAAATAGGACTTAGCACTTGAATATTATGTGTTTGTAGCAAGCGTACGCGCTAAAATAAGTTGACATCATTGTCGACTGATACCTACCTACTGATAGTATCACCAGTATATTAACATCAGTATTCACTAATATAGCAAATTGATATCAGTATTTTATGTCAAACCGATTTAAATGAAAGTAAATTTACATCTTTGTCGACTAATACTGTTACAATATAATTAATTATATAACCGATTGCTACTGCAGTAAAATGGCATCGGAGCCGAATAGATCTACACTTACATCTGCAATAAATCAACACCATCGTCGATTGATTTAATGAATGGTGATACATTCAAATTAGTGTGACAGTATTTCAATTCACTTTTATTGCATGAGCTGTACAGATTATTAACACATTACATTTATAATGCGTTTTGTCCTTATGTTTTTTTTTATTTTTATCAATGGCATTAAAAAGTATCTAGAACTTTTTTAAAAGCAAGTAACGTTGTAAGATATTCTCATCAAATGTGATATTTTAAAATAATACTTACTAATAAACTAAAATAATTATGTTTTATTGGAACGATTCTTTTAGTATTGATTTTTATGTCTAGATAAATTACTTACCTAACTGTTTTTTTTGTTCTGAACTGGGTAATAGAAATATTATATATATATATATATATATATATATATATATATATATATATATTTATATATATCGTTACAATTGTCCGAGCGATAGCATTAAAGAAATACAGCTTCGAGCATTTGCTACTTAAATTGGACGCATCTGATTGAATATAACGGCGTATAGTAACGATATCAATTAGACTTAAAACGAATTCATTTGTTTATCTGAATCAATCCGCTCTTATTTAACTTACTATAATTTACTTATACATATAGATAGGTATTTATTAGCATTTCGTCATACTTGACGAAATGTTTTGAGGTAAATAATTAAAAAATATATAAGGCCTTATACGAAACTGTTGTTGTTTGATATATAACGTAATTGTTGGTTATGCTGCGCGGGCGCTGCGGGCGTCCGGTAAGGGAGGGGATGTATATAAAATGTTAATAACAAGGTTTGATAACAGCTTTACAATTACTACAGATGCCCAATAAAGCACACTAACCAGATCAACACAATAATTCCCGTACACGATCATCAAAGCTTAGCTTAACTTGAATTTAATTGAAGCAAATCTTTCGGATAAATCATTTATCACATTGAAAAATTGTTATACAGAAAGAATTGTATGAAAATGATATCTATCACGCTCTCATGAGGTGTGTACTAAAATCAACCGGAAAACAGCCCAGTGAATAGGTGTAAATCGTGCATGGAAGCATATTAATAGAGAATCGGGACGGTTCTTCGTAATCATCGATTATTAAAGCAGTGTTAGCAAGCAAGTTACCACACCTCACACTACAGACTCCACGCGAGATATCGTACTGACATTATTAATATCCAGTTTTCTGCCAACTCTAGTCTAAAGGCTAGCAGTACATAATGGCGTTACGGCATTGGCGTAATAATTTTATAATAATAGTAATTGGCGTTTTTAGATAATCAATTGTTGTGCTCATATTTAATCATAGATTTTAAGAAAGCCATTAGCATAGTGTAGCGTGGTACTAAACAATGAAGTCTCAAATGACAAAGATAGCGATTTCAAGCCGTGTCATATGCACTATATAAGTTTACACGCGAATTCATGTTGTGTTCTCGGTGAAAATCGAGACTACTGATACGTCGATACGGATTTAAATCTGACACTTTGGTGTTAAAGTACGCGATTTCTGACCGGTTTCAATGAAGTAGTATTTCTGTTACACTGGCTGAGCCATAGATACTAAGTGAACGTACGCTATAAGTACTTAAATGTGATTTTTATCCATGTATACAGGCGCGCATTTTCATTGGTTGTTATCAATTGCTAAACTACCCTCTTTTAGAGCGTTTCTCGCACTGAATAAGTCAAGAAGTCATAGATCGGAATTATTGACCAATGCGAATGCGCTTTTCATATATTTAAATATATTGTCACTTAAAATATCTTACATTTCTAGGATAATTACGAGTTAATTGCGCGCACATTTTGTTTTGCAGTCGGAACATGGACTGATATTAATTTTATCGTTAAGTTTATAAGAAAAACACAAGCTCAATATGTTTAAGTAAAGGGAAAGTTTGGATTCATTTACTGATTTATCAATGTTTAGATTTAAAGTCATATTGCTATAGTTAATTATGAATAATTATATCTCTTATGTAACATAGCTATTAAGTATTAACGCTCTTATATTTGTACTAGTTAATCAACTGTCCACTTATGAACAAGGATTTTATTGATGTTAGCGCCATAACGCAAAGTGTAGCAGCGATAGAAACAATTACCCTCAAAGCAGGTACTCGGGGCGTGCGCCCGCTGCCCGTATGTTAATCTCATCTAATACCAAACTGTGTGGCTAATATTAGTACTTCCCCAGTATTAACTACAACAACATTTTTCCTAGTATTCTGTCAACTTTAAACATAAGAGCGTTATAGATTTATTAAATTTTTACATCTGTAATTTTCTGATTTGTGTCTGCCGTCTACGATACGAATACACCGAATAATTTGTTTTATTACGGCCCTTTACGTATCACACGTAACGAATCTATGTTATCAGGTAATTTTACACAAAGTAGAGTCACAATTCAGAAAATATCAGATTTTGAATTCAGTGACGTTAAATACTAAATAAATCTTCGTAATAAGACAATAGTAGTGGCAGAGCAATCGACCATTTGTAATGTGGTTGTATTGAACAATAAACATTTCTAATACTCAGGATTTGGCTTGTTAGAATGGCTGGAATGGAATAAAAGGCTGGCGAATTGAATACCTACTGTAAATTAGTATTTGACGTTAACTGCGATTATCATGTATATTGTTAGTAACCTATTACTGTTGATGTTTCAAAAGGATTTGCAGGAAAGCTGTGAGATATAGGAGCAGGGCACATTTGGAAATAAGATTGATTCGATATAATCACGAGGTATTATGTAAGAAGAACAGTTATCCTCACAGCCTCTCTTGCGAGTCCATTTATTTAATATTTAAGATGTACACATTCAATATTCTGAATGAATATAATATTCAATATATACCTTTAAAGCCAATGCCCATAGACCACCTATTAAAGACACATGTAGAACAAAAATGTTTATATCATTTATTACCTTGGTAAAGTTTATTTTTAAGGCACACAGATAACGATTAGGTATCTTTCGTAAATCGGTATTCTGTTGTCAGTTATATAGGTTTTAGTACTCAATGAGTAAATATGTTTTAGAGGTACCAGTTGGTCCAAATGAAGCGTCTGTCTCGGTGAACTAATAATATAGCATATTTGCTGGCAATAAGAACCCAGTATTTTTGCATGCAAACACGCTAAAGAGAACGGTACTGGTACATATTTTAACAAAGTAGGGTCAAAGTTTGTGTCGATATATACAGGCTGTTAAGAAGCATATCAGTCATTAATAAATAATTTACTTGGGGCTTTTCAATGACCGAGTAAGACAAGATACTGCGAAATTCACAATCTTAAATACAATATAAGGATTAAAACATTTTCAAACACACACACACAATAGTGTATTTTCTTACGACTTTTGTCCCTTCATGTTCTTGACTACAAACTTGGCAGACAACCATACAGCTCCGTTTTAGAAATGGGTGCGGTGCTCTGGCGAGTCTAACCTCCCCCGTACTATTCCTGAGCTAATCTCTCGCAGTCTGTATAGCGTAATCTATTAATATAAGATAAAAAAAAAAATACAAAAAGTTATTTACTATTTTTGATTTTCATAATTGATTGTGCCCTTGCATATCAATCTGATCATAAAGTGACGTGCAAGCAGTTAAGGTGGTGCCTAACTGAATAAATTAAGTAACGCTGTAATATGCATGACGTAATTAGATAAATATAATAGTTCTCGTGCTATACACAATAATAATTAAAAAGACAAAAAATATAGTCAAAGTGAAATTAGTACTAATGGCATGAGGACATGAAATTCATATTTGTTATAATTATCGCCGTTCGAAGTCCTTTATCACAGCAGGCACATCTGTGGCGAACATATTATATGAGCAGTGAAATATGTGGGTCCAAATTGAGACTAAATTTTTTTTTATTGTAGGTTTTTATATAATATGTATATCCTCACGCCTTCCCACTAGGGTCCCCGAAGGGGTAGGCAGAGGTGTATAGGTAATACCCACACACCCACTTTCCGCCAGAGGTATATTAGGTGCCAACGTGACAGATGGCGAGTCCATCGCCGTTACTCAAGCACGACTATACATACGCCTTTGAATTTCTTCTCAGACGTATGCAGGTTTCCCCTCGATGTTTTCCTTCACCGTAAAGCTCGTGGTGTGACTAATCACTGTACTTAAGTTTAAGAAAAACTCATTGGTACAGTCGGGATTCGAACTTGCGACCTTTGCGTCGCAGGCAACTGCTCGAACCACTCGGCCACCACGGCTCTCTAACTGCAGTATTTCTAAATTAGTCGCACTTCTATAGGCTTCAGTTTAAGCTGCTGCGCCTATCTGTCCTCTTGTCCCATCATCTACCCAATGCCCCAGCGCGTCTACCATTCATGTGATCGGTGGCGTTTTACAGATGTATGCACAAAGAACAAGAACTATATTAAATATTTGCACGAACATTTGTTTTATTATCCACCAACGTGTTGAGTGATATATAAATATATACATAAACATCAAAACTTACCCTCCTTTAGATACCCTACCAATCACCTTGCTCCAGCCATGCACTATGTTAACTGATAAATTATATGAATGTTTAATAATGACACAAGTCATCATACCAGCTATAAACAAAATTAAGAAATAAATTATCTCGCATAAACTGGTTTGAATATGTAAAAGTAGTTAATTCGTTTCATTTATTCCATCGATAAATTGTATTTGATGATTTAAAATAACGTCGTGTAAAAAAATACTTTCGGTTTTCTAATGTTCTTTATTCTCTAATAAACAGAAAGTTATGTTCTCTAATCTTACTAATATTATAAATTTGAAAGTTTGTAAGTTTGGATGTTTGCAGTTCTTTCACGGCCAAACGGCTGAACCGATTTAGCTGAAAAATAAAATGATGGTAGCTTATACCCAGGAATAGGACATAGGCTATTTTTTTTTATCCTGAATAATTCAAAGTTCTTGTATTATAATGTATGATGCTCTTTCGGCGTAGCGGCTGAACCGATTCTAGCAAGAAAATTTCCAAAGTCACTTTTTCGAACTCCACGCGGGCGAAGCCGCGGGCATAAGCTAGTATTCTATATTCTGTTGAGGAACTTGAATACAAGTTTGAACACGGCCATAAAAGCTATACATATAAATAATACATTCTTAACAATAATGCATATATACCACAAACTCATTAAAGGACGAACTTACATAAGGTAAGGAAAAACATGTATAAACATTGTTGGACCCTCGTTCTTAGCGAATAATTATCAAGCATCTTAACTACCTATATGCCTCATGCGAACTCAGAATTCTTCAAAAGAATCTTTTTCTGTGCTAGTAACCATTTTCGTATACACAACCAGAAAATTATGCGAAAGATCTATTCAAATAAATAAATTGAGCGTCTGTTTGTAAGATCAAAATAACCGCTTTCTACTAAATTCATATGGTACACGGTATACACCACCATTTCCCTTTTATATTTTTTCTGTCTGTCTGTTTGTTCCGGCTAATCTTTGAACAGGCTGGACCGATGTTGACGGGACTTTCACTGGCAGATAGCTGATGTAAAAAAGGAATAAACTTAGCTACTTTTATTAAAAAAAAATCAAAATGAGCAAGGAATAAATACAGTAAAGAAATATCACGATCCCAATTACAAGCAAAGCTTACTTTTAGATAGATAGTATTAGACTCCTTAAAGAGAGGGAATCAGCTCTTTCGTACATTATCACAATACAATTTCGATACTCCTCTCATTCACCTTTTGCGATTATTTTCTATATGCTACATATTAAGTCTTAGGGATATTTACTTGCTTATGTTGTAAACTACTGTACTACTGTAAAAATCTATACATATCTATCTTTATATGTACAGTACTGTGTACAGAAAAAAAAACATTTCTATTCAAAAACAAGACATATCATGCAGAGGGAGTTAAAGTTATGCTTTCTCTGTTTAAGCTTGTACAGTCGCACTAGGAATGGCGTACAGTATTCAACAAAAAAAGCGATGCAGCATAATTATTCTGAATGTCATTTAGAATTAATCACGCTTATCAGCATGATAACCATGCTGTAAATTACACACCTACATCGATAGTATAGCTAGTGCCATCTACGAAGACACACCCCATTATTTTTCCAGGAATCCACTAATGTTGAGTATCATCGGTACACAACTACACACTGATTACCTATGAATGCACACGCACACTACAATTAATACACTCGGGTCATACTGCCAGCATCCCGCGACCCCCTCGACTAGAATATACTAAGGCGCGTCTTCGAGGAAGGCACTGTTATATAGTTGTGATACAATCCAGATTCTCCAGCCATCAAGGCGTTTCATTAAGTTAATTCAGAACGAATACCTTTAAACTACCTATATTATGAAGTCAAAGGAAACATGCAATAATATCCACTTAGAACAAATTGGATACCGGATATTTACCTGCAATCCTCAAATGATAAATACATAGGTATATTTTTTCGGTGTAAACATATTTACATAGTATATACTGTGTCATCAATCTGTCAGATTCTAATTAGTCTGGATTGTATGGAACACTCAGTTTGGGCACACCTTTTCTAAATATTGTGTATAATTAAGTAGACGAAATTAATAGACATGTTATTTATTTTAAATATTTATAGCAATTGATAGAGCGCGTCTGCTGTGATAAAGTCTAGGCATTGGGATAAAATATGTTAACCTTAGCATAAGTTCAAACAAACTGTATTAAAAATGTTTAACTAATTTGACATGACTTTTCTTTGCACCTACATCCCGCTCATTTAAGATTTACTACAGAACATCACTAGAATAAGCAGTTTTGTCCTATGGTCACACCACTGTCAGGAACTTTAAAACGATTAATCCAAAATGGACGTCGTTGTTTTTTTAATGTTATGAAAAAGCCTGTGACTTAATTACTCGCGTGAGGATAATCTAATCTAATCTGTGACTTAAAAAATTTGTTACCCATTTTTTTTTTATACCAAATGGGTGGCCAACAAGCATGCGGTCCGCCTGATGGTAAGCGGTTACCGCCTATGGACGCTTGCAAAACCAGGGGTATCACTCGCGCGTTGCCGACCCTGCAGGATTCTTTTCACACCCTTCTTGGAGAACAGAGTTATAATAAATTCGATCACTGTTATAACACAAATTGAATAGGTATTATTTATATCCCTTTTGATTCTACTTCATTATCGTAATACATTAATAACAGCTAACAATCGCAACACTGATGTCTTTATTGCACATCTTAAAAAAACAGATTTTCACTATCTATAATCAAGTATCATGGCAAACAGATATATAGGTGTCCTGCACTAGCTGTATCAACTGCGTAATGCGTGTGTGTATATATATATACACGCCTTCACACAAGGGTCCCCGAAGGGGTAGGCAGATGTGTATAGGGAGTACCCACGCACCCTCATTCCGCTAGAGATATATTTAAGGTGCCAACGTGACAGAGGGCGAGTCCATCGCCGTTACTCAAGCACGACTATACATACGCCTTTGAATTGCTTCTCAGACGTATGCAGGTTTCCTCTCGATGTTTTCCTTCACCGTAAAGCTCGTGGTGTGACTAATCACTGTACTTAATTTCAGAAAAACTCATTGGTACAGTCGGGATTCGAACTTGCAATCTTATATTAATTATATGAGTCATACTGATGTTTGAGCTATTATACTATTGTAGTGTCATATAAGTCCATTCAGTAGTCTGCGTGAAAAATATACAAACAGCCTGAGAATCTTAAATAATAATAATATTAGGATATATCAATGAATAATTAAAAACGAGTTGTGTGACTGAGTTTATTGTTTATTGTAAGTTTTATAATGTCGTATATAATGTGCGTACTATCGGCAACATTGAACAAAGTCCTATGAATAAGTTGGGATTACATCAAGATGTTATTTACATTATATAACAGGCATCGTCGCACTCAGCACACGCAAACGACGCGGCCCAACTACTAAACATTACCGAGTGGTTTACAACATTTAGGTATAACAGATAAACATTATTATTACACGATACTCTACTCATAAATTAATAACACAATTATAATACTTACGAACACGTGAGCACATATTATTATTAATGATTAAGTCGAATTTGCAAATATTAAAACAAAATAAAAACAAGAAATGTACATTTTAAAAGTTACGCTATAAAATTGTAATGATGTAGCTACGTTACATTGAACATAATAAATTATTATTATAAATTAAATATTTTATTGATAGTTAAAAGCGTGTGATACGAGGAGCAAATTCGACTTATAACAAAGACTGTGGTATGGTTTGGAAAAATGTAAGGAGCCCACAAGTCTTAACTTTTTAGAACCGATATAACATAGAATAATGCATTTAATAAAAGCCGATTTTGATCTTACAACTACAGTTCATAACGGTATTATTTAAAACTAGGTTTATTTCAACGACTTAATCTTGGTACATAACGATGTTTTTTTAAATATATTTTACTGACGTCAAATTAGTTAGTCTAAAAATGGACTGTGTACCACGCCTACACCACAAATATTTGGTTTGAATAACTATTTCCTGAAATATACTAAATGTACAGACTCTTCTCTCCTTACAAGTTTATTATTAGATATGGGCACCTTACTGGAAGAAAATCACATATAAAAAGATAACAGCGCAGAGATTATACCACGGCTTTTGACGAGGAACGGTCTCCGTACAGTCCGTACTATGGCGCAGACCGACCGATACAAATTTAATATACAACTATTTTATAAGTTATTACACTTGCCACAGCATGAGATCAAACATTGATGTGACGATTAAATGTGATGCTGTTAAACTTATTACATATATAGTTTAGGCATTGTTTTGCCATATCCGTAAACCATACGGTGTAATGCGACACTAAAAAGACATTGACACATTATGCATGTCTAAAGTATGTAAGCTGTGAGCTGATCAATAAATTTCATTTGTTTATAACATATGGAACAGAAATTGGCCGGTCGCTCATTGGTATACAAACACCGATTATAAGCACAAATATAATATATATCAATACAATATAATACGTATAAATGTTAAAAGTTCTATCTTTTTTAGTGACAGTAATTTTTTTCCACTGTCATTCTCAACTATGCTACTACAATCCGCCACATTCAAGCGTCGCCAAGGTACAGCTAGTGTATTATTTATAATATAAATATCCATATAAAGTACACAGTATGTAATATACAGCATTGATCCAAAACAATACAGACGCAATGAATGAATCATTCACCAAAATATTATATCAAAAGTGGAATCCAAGAGAGAAATATAACAATATCAAATCGAGCGAATACACCCGGCCGTAGTGTGGGTAACGTTTTGATAGTCACAACCGCGTCCTTAATAGTGTTCTTCACCCGGCTACATTCAATATTATGTGTTATTACAATTGATATAAAGTTCTTATTAGCTTTACTGGTCTTGGCACTTGGTGTCATTGTGTACCTGGGCTGCGCACGCGTCGGCGTCATCCTCGCACTCGGGATGTGTCTCGTCCGTCTCCTCGATGCTCGCGTGTTCGTCGCGCAGGCTGGTGGCCCCGCACTCGCCAGTCGGCCGCAATACGAGATACATCAGCAAATCTGACAGCGATATGATGCCTATCACTTTGTCTTCCTCGTCCACAACTACTAAACGATGTACCTGAAACAAAATTTCAATCAGCAACTCCATGCATATGAGCTGTGGTGGACTTAAGTATGTAAGTACTCGCTTGCGATCCTTTTTAATTTACAATATCACAGATATCTTTGAGAGGTTGTTGTTGCTCTGCCTAATCCTACAGGAATCCTTGTGTAAACGCTTGAATATATGCTACATATGATCGCATTTTGCTGCAACGTAGATTACATGGATGCGATCAGATTATCATCAGCATTAACGTAGAGCTACATCTTTTGTTCATTCATGCTTGTAATACCGTCACTCACACACTTCTTAAAGAACTCAGGTTACCTATATCTAACTAAGGTTGCTGTGAAGTATGAATGAGAGCTGTAACATTAACGAGTTACAATGGTGCAGTACCTCTGCGCGAACTATCCTCTCCATGACGTCGAAAAGCGTTTCGTCCAACGTGCACTTCTGTACTCCCTCGAACCACTCGTTGCGATGCTCGTTGGCACTCTTCAGGGACACGTCCAAGTTGTTGTACGTCTTCTCGGCAGCCAGATTCTATAAAACATTTGCACATATTGGATATTTCTATTATATTTATTTAAAACCTTCCTGCAACATTATTTGCACAGGCGGACTTACTGCCTAATTATGTATGCATAATATATTGTATGCATACAATGCATACAATATATTATGCATTCATAACCTACTGAACTACGAAGAAGCATATATGAGTAGTAGTTAACATCATCAGTATGGTATGATGTATTTCGTTTGGCCGATTACATTAGTAGGTCATAAGAAAAGAATTATAAACGATATTTTGTTTGACTAGTCACTCCTTGATGAAGAAAACATCGAGTGGAAACATGCCTACGTTTGAGAAGAAATTCAAAATGGGTGTACAGTCGTGCTTGAGTTACGGCGATGAACTCGCCATCAGTCACGCACGTTGGTACCAAAAATATATATCTGGCGGAAAGTGGGTGTTGGCCTACTCCTACATAGACGCTAATGGAAAGGCGTGAGGATATATGATTATGTTATTTAGAGGTTGGTAGTTGATGACTTCCGATGAAATGGATTTCAGTAAAATCCACTTTGTATGAGGTATACTCTTTGTATTATGCCATTTTATTCGTATCCGTAGTAGAAGGTTAGATATTTGTTACTGATGAATCAATAAAAGACGGTCCGGGAAAGCCTTCCGGAAATATGTGATGGAGTAAGTACTTACAATGACGTCGAACTTGGCATATATGTCCTTGAGCCGGCCCTGTGCGTCGACGAGCGGGAGCGCGGACACCCGCCGGTTGACGAACTTCTTGAGCGCCTCGATGATGGAGGTCTCCTCGGTAGCGGTCTCGATGTCGCTGAGGGTGCCGATACGCAGCTCGCGCAGTTTACACTGCAGGTACGCGGGCTTTGGCAATTCGTTAATCTATAACGTAAATTCATCCCTCGTTTAAGATTCCGACCATATTCGTTATATTAAAGTTAGTGGATAAGTTATAACTAAATTGTACTACATACACTCAAGGTATGGGAATGTCCAGAGTCAAGAAAATAGCGAGCATGCATGAAGGGACTGATAAATGCGGATGAAACGAAATGTAGGTACCATCTCCTTTTTCTGCCTTACGCCTCATGGGACGCGATGTGATGACATATATTCATTTATATTACAAATAAGCTTTTATTACCCATACTCATACCCAACTCGTAATTTGAACAGATGTCGCTGTACAGGTAAAATATTTGATTTGAGATTCTAGTGCCATCTGTGGGAACTGAATGGGAATGATATGATTTATTACTCATTAAAACTCCCGCAGATGGCGCCCCCGTATTCAATAAATATCACCGTCAATAAATATACAGAATATAAATTCAATAATAGCCAAAAATACTTTCGATTAATTTATATAACTATGAAAAAGTTGTGACGTCATATTATTTTATTCACGACATTTTCTTAATTTGTTCTCAAATCAGTCGACGGCCGACATGGTATATTTATAAGTGCCCTGAAGGAAAGTCTTTTAGAAACGATTGAAAACGGGCTGTATGTACGGAAGTTCACGAATCTCAATCGTCCTTGACTTTCTTTGAGTTTTTTTGTACTATTAGAACTACGAAACACAAAATAGAACTGAACCGGTAGGGTACGGTAGGGTAGGGTAGGGGTAATGGCTTACCACATTGCATTTTTATGTAGGTAGTTAGGAGTTAAGGAAAGTCGGGGCCCGTCCTGAAGAAATGCCCTGTTGGCAAACGCTACCTCAACTGTATAAACTACCAGTGCGAAACTGACCAAAATACACTGAAATGGAGCTGGTGCGTCACGTCTGTCTCTGGTCTCGTTATAAGCCAATACCAACAGCGCTGATTTATATTTAGTTTTATTGATCAGAAGCTTGTCTATTAATAAGTGTGGTTAACACCTTCGCACGCTATTTACGTCTTAAGTGGCACATTGTCGGAGGGCGCCCTTAGTCTAATAATGAAGCTCTCGTTTGAACTTATATCCGACGCTTCTCTCTCGTACCCTATGGTAAGAGATGAGCGAAATTTACCTAAGGAATGCTTCTTATAAGTATAAGTAAGTCTTTCAGGGGACACTAGATTCATCTCACACAGGATCGCACCTAGCGCAAGAGAAAAGGGCTTATAATAGGGGCCTAGTAATGTGTACAAGCAAGCTGAAATGATGATGATGAATATAGGACCGTAAACCACTCAATTAGAAGGGATTTACATCTTAGCATGGATTTTAGGTGGAAGGAATACATTTCTAGGAGACAGACGAAGTACTTACGTATAAAAACAAAAATCGTAGTATCCTTTTGTGCGTAAGAATATAGAGGACGTTGCCGGTGTCAGGGTCGATGACCGGCAGACGATGGATGCGGTTGGTGATCAGAATCTTTATGGCGTCAAAAAGGGACGAGTCGGGTCCGATTGAGACCAACGGCATTACCGAACCTTTGAGAACATCTGGAAATTCATACATAATACAACTTCACTTCCATTTTAAGTGTAGTTTTTTCTACACCAAATAGAATAGTGTGAATTGAATAATTATAATTATAGATGTATCAAGAACGTTTCGTGCACGTCCATCACAATTAGGTATTTTAGAAATGTACTAAAGAAAAGCTAGACCCAAGTCATAAATGGTGTGAACATCTTACTACGTCATATTTAAAAAAGAGGTGTGTGTGTGTGTACCCAAAACCGTTATTATTATTTTCTGTTAACATCATATTGGTATACCTACTGACCCTACTGTAAGGATGTCAATGTGTGTGAAAATAAATAAATGAATAAATAAAATACCAAGGGGAATAATGTAATATCATTGAAACAAATAATAGTAGTTTTCTATGACCAGTCAAATGTAGTAACCAGATTAACTCAAATCAGACAACAAACACTAGGTACCTAGACGAAAGTAAAACTGTTAAGGCGCCAGTGAGACGGTCTATTGTCACTCGACAGCTGTGAAACTATACCCCTTACACAACGTCGATACAACAACGACAAAATATAATGTCACGTTTCAATCATATTTGTCTGCGTGATACCCGTGTACGTCATAAAAGTTCCAATCAATACTAAGTAGATACTAAGCGTGAAACAGAGTAAGTTAAACGACGGTCTAGATCTACTGTTAGAAGTATGGACGCCTACGCAACATGAATAGCAAATATGTTTGTTCTAAACTTCAACCTTTCAAATCGCTAGCCTCCCTCTCTCGTCTATATTGTGTCATACATACTGTTAAATTATTCTCGAGTTAATTAAACAGTTTAATGATTATAATCGCCTTTGTTCTTATTTCATCATCTACCAAACCATAGGGCTTTACAGACGTGTTATTGCAATCATAATTCAAGAATATTCAATCGACAGATGTAGGTATACGGCGTTTGTAAATTGGTTCCTCTCGTACTTTTTAATAATGATTGAAAATAGAACGTCGTGATAGTGATCCTGGGTTTTATCAGTGAAAGTACTCACGACGCCAAGTCTCCAGCCTGTGTTCCTCGAGTTCGTCCATAGCGACCTCGGGGCTGGTGTAGTACATCTGCAGGATCTTGATGAAGTCCGTGATGGTCAGCATGCCGACGAACTTCTGCCGCTGCGAGTCCCACAGCGGGGCGGCGCGTACCCCTATCACATTTTTGTTGCGGTCACGGTCTCGATAAAAATATTTCAAACCATGCTAAAACAATACTGGCTTCAATAAGTCATCATTACATAGGTACTATTACCAGCACCTAACAAACGGGAAATATCAAACATTTCTGTCATTCATAATCTCGGATATTGAGAAAATGCATAAAGACACCGACTTTAAATTACATTGAATCTGTCAATTATTTTAGCCATTTATTTTGATCACCTGCGTTTTAATTTCCCAGTGACCTTTATTTACGATACTTATATATTTTGTGTACTAAGTATCAAAGGTCAATGAACTTTAATTAAGGTCAGATAAAGGCTAAAATCTTTAATGATGTTAAACTGCCCGTCCGTAGCAGTGAGCGTTGACGATGGTCTAACATACTTTAAAAAATAAAATCTGTGACATGATTTACAATCTCCACTGAATCATAAGGTAAAAAAGCTGTCAGCTTAAAATGATTTACGAGTTAATAGAATCACACGAAAAGAGCAAATTTACGTGCCGTGCCAAAAGGAAATCACATGTGTTCGATAAAAGCCCGAAAATTCACCTCGGTAAGAGAGACAATACACAAGCAGTGGAGACTATAACATTTTAGACCGAGCATACACTAAGTAATAAAAGAAACATTAACTGAAAACATAAATAGTATAAATTCTGGTCTGCGATATCTGTATCATCTGGATATTCGGTTAATTTAAAAACAATAATAATAATTCGGAACAATAATAGGTAATACTAATTTATATGAAACTTTTAAAAATTTATATTTTGGAACGATATACACCTTGGCGACCGTGGTAACTCAGGCGTATTGTTCCTTAGAGAGAGTACCGTCGATCGTTGCGAACAAACCCACTGCTGTATCAACATAAACCAGAGTATTACATTTCAATGCACTTGCGTCACATGCACACATCTGTGTAAAGCGTACTTATTACAAAAATACCAAATAACATTTTCGCATAGCTTACAATACAAATCGCCTCGCGTTAGCCAGCAGATCTTTAGATTTAGATTTTGCCACATTCACTGTTAATTAAGCATTAAACCCCCAAGTTACTACTTGGGGGTTTAATGAATGTAATTAAACAGTGAATGTGGTACCGTCCCCAAGTACCGTCAACTACATTCATACTAAACAATGTTTATTCAAAGTCGTTACAACGTTATCTAGTTTGTAACCTTAATTTTTAAATTTCCTCAATATGAAGGAAGTAGGTAAGTAAGACGTTTCTGCTCGAAAAAGTAAGAACGTATTTATATTAATATTCGATATTTCGTAATACCTACCAATTAGTAATACATAACAAGATGTCTCCATAAATATGCATTTATGATTTCTATTTGAAGATCACTAATTCAAGTACGCACACATACTCGTAATAGATACACGAAAAATATTAATAACGCATTCGCAAGAGCTTTGACAGTAACATCGCAAGCTGTAAATCAACTGACCATTGTAGACGAGAGCGAAGAATGCCTTCTTGACCAGCAGCTGTGTGTCGAAGACCACCAGCTTCGCCGACGTGGGGATCAGGTCGTAACACTTGTGGAACTTGAAGAACTTCACGAATATCTGTGACTCATCTTCCTCTGTAAATGTTAAATTGTGAAAACATTAATGAATAAACCAATCATGTCTGCTAAGTGCTACTTGACCAACCACGCTATTTGAGCAATCATGTAGCTACCTAGAACAGTAGCCCAGATAGTAATCGAATAGTACTAAGATAACTGTTTTGTCTTTCTATATAAGGATATAAATAAACTGTTAACCTTAAATAGATCGGACTCTGAAGGACGGGAACGTTAAGAGTACTCGAAACCGACGAGCATGTACGAAGAGACTGATGAATGTGGACGAAGCGAAAGAGGTATGTAAGTCTAGAGAGAACTGGCGCTCTATACTCTCTGCCTACCCCGTTAGGGACTTGGCGTGATGATATGTATGTATGTATGTAAACTCTTAACCATCACACATAATACACGGCTTGCACTATATCCTACCTATCTTGTCTATTGAATTACGATGTTGTGCAAAAAGCATAACGTTTTTATTCCGTTACACTAAAAATAAATCTATATTCAGCACCATAAATTGCAAAATGTAATAAATATAGGTGACGTCAAATCTTATATCAACTGCTGAAGATATGCACTATAATACTAAGCAGGTACCTATAGATTTAAAGGAATATCTCCGGGGCTGGCATAGCCGGAACTTGACCATGATCAAAGAGATATCGAAAATTGCCCTGGATAAATGTATTTTTAAATTGGTTCAATCAGCTGAGAGTGAGAGAGATTCAGCACGCATAATGCACAAACTGTATAATGTGTGCGTAATGTCTGCGTTGCACACACGTACATACTTATATTTGTCACCACCACCTTAGGAGGCCACCCGACCTTCAATCACCCGCCTTTCCGGCTTCTAAATGCAATGTATTAGCTTTAATTCCTGTTGCACCGTTTCTATATAATGTACATTTATAGAATACAAAAAAACTACTTGCGTTGTTTATAGACTGAAAGAATCTAACCGGCCGGCAATAATGAGAAGATGGGTGAGACCACTAAAACAATACATAAAATGTATTTCTTATTTTAGCGTAGTAGCACACGCGGTGTATCAGCTATTTGTGGATAAAAACTTGAAGCGTTGTGTGGTAGGTAAATGATGCTTCGCGTTGCTAAAATCGTGCTTATTTAATTTAAGCCAAGCTAAAGACTAAGTTTCGATTTCCAATAGGAACATGCAAATTTTGATAATTATAGTTATATAAGTTAAGTATTATATTGTAAGTGAGTGCTGAGTGGGGCCTATTTTTTTAACAGACCTTGTCACAATATAATTTGTATTTCTACAACTACCCCACGTCAAATACATAGTAGTATAGGTATCATGTAGAGCAAATTAAAAAAGTGTGCATTAAAAAGTCAAATAATTGTCTCCTTAGACACAACCAGAGTATATATCGTAATCTCTGGACACGACACACAAACTAAACTGAGAGCAAAATTTCAGATAGATTTATCCAACGGGTATCATATTAATTGGCAAGTGAGCTTATGATTGTGAAAGACATACGCAGAAACAGAAATAATAATATTGCTACCTCACTGTAGCGTCCCAAATACATTCCGATGCTATATATAGCTTTGTAAGTGAAGAGCAGTCACTTTATATAAGCGGATTTGTAAGTACTCGAAGTCTGCTAAAGGCCACCCCAGTAGGGCTGTCAATCATGACAAATAATTTGATACATCTCGTGTTCGGCTACTATAATCTAATAAAATACTATAATAGGAAAACTGATGTGATATGGGAAATAAAAATACCCACAAATCCTTGTAAAGGCCGGTAATAGAGATTTTGACGTAATTTATCGCCCATGTTCTTAGTAGTTAATAATAATAATTATGGGAACTCTTCTCTGAGTTAGAGTTACGTAAATCCAGGTTGGTTCATTTGTAGCGATTTCTAGATGACCGATTGACAAACGAAATGTATGAGGGCAGTAAAAAAACAAAACCACTCAATCCTAAAATTCGAATCGTGGGTAAGTATATCATCATGAAAAAATATGAATATATTACATGTTTTGTGAAAGGAAATTGGCAGCCCTAGAAAAAACCGACGACTGTGCGGTGCTGCGGCCAAAGCTTTATCTTGTAAATCAAACGTAGCATCATCTATCCATAATACCGCCGCATATCCGCAGTAAATCCGAATGAACTAAATATAATGGCTGCACACAATTTTTTCTTTGCATCATTACATTTTCAGTAAAATTTTCATCAATCGATTTTCCCCTTATATTAAAGGTTTCATTAATTGGCATGATTGAATATAGATATGAAATAAATACTACCGACACACGTCTTTAATGAAAACATTCGAACGGACGTACATACATCTTTGCAATTTTGTGTACTTTTTGGAAATCCGAATATTTTATGTAAATTATATTATAGCCTTGATAGTATTACACACCTATACGTCTCGGATTGATAAGCTTAATATTTTTAAGACAGTTAAAAATATAATTTATTCGGGCTAACTGCAAAATGCTTCTTCTTTTTCCTACGACGTAAAGCTTAAAGTAAACCAAATATACATTTAAAATCCAGCTATAAAGCGACAATAGTTCATTGAAATTATACATTATTTATCACCGTTGTGGTACGTTACCAATAACCTTGGATAAGCCGTCTCTTACATAAAAAGTAATTTTAATGTTTCAATTGACTTTACGAAGGCAAACAACACGAAAGCCAAGGTAAAACACAGTGCGTTAATACGATCGGAAATAGATAGGTGTTGTCGCTATTATCAATATTACGGAACATAAAACAAATAATATGCGCTTTTGACTTAATTGTGTGACATAAGGGAGCGCTATTTTTGAACCACCAATTCCTATTGACCTCTACGTCTCTCGTTTTACTGTCTGTCTGCCCTTGGAAGTCGGCGTGATTATATATATATATATATTACATTCAGGTATAATAAGCTTAGGATGAATTTAACAATAGTTTGATTACAGGAATTTAGATAGTCTTTTCTGCGCCGACTAAATATGCATCAACAAAGGAATTCAGCCAATCAGAACATACTTGCTCATGCATTTACATAGAGCGTCGATTAAGATGAAATAAATGGAAGTAGGCACCCACAATACTGAGTTTCCATAATACCTCCAGCCACATATACATATAGTCATCACTCTACTGTATTGCAATGAGATTCGTGCAAATTTAAAATTTTATGTGTATTATATGGTATAGTTTTTAGTGATCATAGCAATATGGTATAGAAAATAATATTCTGAGGTTAGTTTCAGGTGATGGAACGCTTTTTAATTAATAATTTCCACACCAGCGTAAAATGTTAATTCACGTGTAATGCTCTAATGCGGAACGCGGAGTTTTGATAAAATATAGTCAGAGCTAGACTCACAAGTGAACACAAGCCAAGTTTTAATAAAATATTTGTTGTAGCGCTGGCCTGCCATTCCTGCACGCTTGCAGCGTTTCAATATCAATCATAGATAATAATATATTGGAATGTACCCATCGAAACTGAGATAAGAGAACAACATTATACCAATTTAATAATAATAAATTACTGGTCATGTGCAAATTAACTCTATGTTAAAACCTAAACATTTATTTAAAAAAAATATATAATATATCCTCACGCCTTCCCACAAGGGTCCCCGAAGGGGTAGGCAGAGGTGTATAGGTAATACCCACACACCCACTTTCCGCCAGAGGTATATTAGGTGCCAACATGACAGATGGCGAGTCCATCGCCGTTACTCAAGCACGACTATACGCCTTTAAATTTCTTCTCAGACGTATGCAGGTTTCCTCTCGATGTTTTTCCTTCACCGTTCAGCTCGTGGTGTGACTAATCACTGTACTTAAGTTCAGAAAAACTCATTGGTACAGTCGGGAATCGAAACTGCGACCTTTGCGTCGCAGGCAGACTGCTCGAACCACTCGGCCACCACGGCTATATAAAAAAACTACTAATAAAATTGTACACGGGTAAAACCGCGGGGTAGAACTAGTCTTTAATAAATGTAGACTTCTTAAGTAAACGCACCGGTGCTTGCAATGACGCGAACGAAAGCGTTGACGATGCATAGAAAAGGTCATTTAAAATACCAAGTTCAATAGGCGAAGTATCCTAACTAGACGAACGCAAGCTATCTAATCAAAAATCGCCATGGACACTGCCATTGATATACATATATAGAAACCATTTTTGAAGAATATTTATAGGAGGAAAACAAGGTATTTTCATTATATGATGCTCGGTTCTGAATTAAGATTATATTATAAAAAAAAAGAATGTATAAATATTCATAACTTTATCAATTAATGTCAGTTAGTGGTTCAACTGGGCTATACTGATTGAATGGAACTAAAATATACCTTTTAGTTCTATTAAATCGATATTCAAGTTTAAAGTTCCTGAGAACTTTCCTTGCTTACTATATTATGATTATGATTGTACATATTAGCATTTCATTTTAATGTGGTCCTATCTTAAATGTTAGAGGACAAGGGCTTAGGCGAAATACTAATTAGTTTGAATAGGTAATAGTTTGCGTGGGTTACAAAATGTAATCCTATTGTATGCGCATTTCTCTCTTGCCTTACTAAAGCCATTATATTCCAATTGCAGACGTCTATTTTTATACATTACTCGATTCAAACGACCATTCGGATTCGCAGACTACCCGAGACATAGTATAAAGAGAGGATGCCCGAGATCTTCCTTTTGTAGTTCGCTTATTATTTGCTACATGTGGCATGTCCAGTAATCCAGGGTACTTGCTCTATTTATAATGAAAGTACCTGGATGACCGAGCTTAGCTCGGTATTTTTCAGATTTATATTTTTTCGTACGAATGACATACTTATGACAACCAAACACTCATTGGCTTAAAGTTTGTTGCTTAGCAACGCTTTATCAGTGGGGAAATTCATATACTAATGAAATTGTTGGAGATTTTCAATGCCTAAAAACACGGATAAAACGACTTTTTTTTTAAATGAAACCTAGCTAGATCGATTTATCGCCCCCGAAATCCCCGCTTTACCAAATTTCATGAAAATCGTTGGAGCCGTTTCTCAGATTCAGATTATATATATAGATATATACAAGAATTGCTCGTTTAAAGGTATAGGGATTAAAGGTATAGGGATATAGTCAGGAAAATTTCGTCAACAGTTATTATAATCCGAATGGAACATTAAACTAAATAATGAGACCACTTGTATTACCTAAAATATTTTTTTGTTTTTCTACTCCAAGAATGAGACCAACTGTCGTAGACTAATTGAGTATAAATCACCGTCGCCTTCCCTACCCTTGTATACTAGGAGTATATACTGTATATAATATACATGCGACTGTGTAAGGGTCGTGTGTCGTGTTTTACGAACGGTTGTATAATTACAACGTGGAATGTAATTAATCTAAACATAACATTGTTCTTGTACAATGAGACCGTACTGGCTGTATTGATCATTAACCTATTGTACAAGTACAGTATTATGTTTAGATCAATACTGTAATGTATAATAAATATCTGGCATGGCAACACAGAGCGGGAGCGGGAAAATAGTTCGGTCTCTGCCGAGCCTAGCCAGCGTGTTGTGATATTGTTGTTTTATTAATATCCTAATATACAAGTGACCTGTACAAGTGGCGACCCTGCCAGGATACAATTTGGTGAGCTATGCACCAACATAACAAATAAAACAAGAGGTAAATCAATAATCGAGACCGTTTTGTCGTAATAATGTGTGTATGCATTAAACATGGCGATTTTGCTCCTTGAATCTTAGCGCCGCCTTCTCCGATTATAACAAAGCATCTATGATGTGCGTAAATTATATTAATTGTATATACAAATATATATACATATAATTTACATGAATATGCATGTTGTTTTGCTTACAAATAATTGCAAGCAAATTTCGGTCTTGAATTTGATTGGTACCTAAATAAAACTTAGTTGTGTGTAAAACTGCACATCAAGTTTGTGATTCCTAGTATTTGTTGTCAAGAAGTAATTGTTATTTGATTTAAATGTAATTGTTAATTAATTAAATAATTTTGCATCAGTTATCGTAAAAATAATACAATATGCGAATTAATTATATTCAAATTATAGATAATAATGGCGCCGGTATAGCGCAAAAGTTCTACAGATTAAAAATATGTTACAAATCATGTAAAAAAAAAAAAACAATTTCTTTGTCAGAATTTAATTGCACATATAATATGTATTATTGGATTATGTTTTTTTGGAGAGATATTTAAATAAATAAATTAAAATAAATATTTCTATGACAACATACGAGTATTCTAGATGATGGCAGATAGTATGAATTCCCAACATATATTCAAAAAACGTTGCCAAATATAAGGATAGTATAAATATTTTTATAGCAACAGTTATCTGCATTATGATTCAGAGGTAGTTTGGTACGATACCAAACGGTACCTAAATAACATAACCTAGCAATAGGTTAAGGAGGTAGTTCCATGAAATTGGGACGGTACCTAAATAACATAACCTAGCAATAGGTTAAGAGGTAGTTCCATGAAATTGGGACGGTACCTAAATAACATAACCTAGCAATAGTTTAAGAGGTAGTTCCATGAAATTGGGACGGTACCTAAATAAGATAACCTAGCAGTAGGTTAAGAGGTAGTTCCATGAAATTGGGACGGTACCTAAATAATATAACCTAGAAATAGGTAAAGAGGTAGTTCCTTGAAATTGGAACGGTACAAATTATAATGGAACGTATAATTGGAACGGTATAAATTATCTAGCAATAGGTAAAAAGGTAGTTCGATGAAAATCGGAACGGTACCTACATAACCTAGAAATTAGTGAAGAGGTAGTAATACTATAATCAATGAAAATGAAATAATACTTAAAATGTATTCCAGAGGTAGTTCAAGACAATCTTATCTTGAACGGTACCTGAAAAATTACCTAAAAATTATTTTGTAGGTACTTCAAATGATTTTGTTCTAAACGATACCTAAAATAATTCCACTGGTAGTTCAAGATAATTTTGATCTGAACGGTACCTAAAATAATTCCACTGGTAGTTCAAGATAATTTTGATCTGAACGGTACCTAAAATAATTCCACTGGTAGTTCAAGATAATTTTGATCTGAACGGTACCTAAAATAATTCCACTGGTAGTTCAAGATAATTTTGATCTGAACGGTACCTAAAATAATTCCACTGGTACAAGATAATTTTGATCTGAACGGTACCTAAAATAATTCCATTGGTAGTTCAAGATAATTTTGATCTGAATGGTACCTATAGTAATCAAAAGGAAATAAAAATCAAATTATGTTACAAATAACACTAGTTGAGTCTATGGACTATGAGGACGAGCCAGCCTCTATTGGAGAAAAAATGCCTTCAGCGCGCTCTTCTGTTGTATCTAATTGCTACTAAAGTCGTTTCACTAGAGGTAAGATATATGCTCCTGCATGGCGTTAGACTTACCCTAGAAGTCATACATATCATCTCGCTGAGTCCCTCATGGGTTGGGCCGAGAGAATAGAGCGCTAGTAGTACCCTACAATAAATATACCTACTAAATATCATACTCCTGGTGCCCACATAGAAGCTGCAGTCAACCGTATAGATGGGTACGTGGTTGCTGTCAGTACAATAGACGAATATTTTTCCAGGAAACAAAGTCGTATCTACAAACATAATTTAGCCATGCTTATTAGGTATGATATTTGAAGTAAGATTTTAAAGTTTTAGATCGACATAAACACCATTGGTAAGTTCAGTTCATTGCACTTGAGGAGCACATGATTCATTAAGTCACGGAAAATGTGAGTCAATCGAATGGAAAAGAAATACTTACTCTACGCTTGATATCTCCCACGTTAGGTTTGATTATAAATATTTCGAAAGCCAAATAATTTTGAGGTTATTGAGGTTGAGGCCACAAAGAAAAAACTTCCTTTGTTACAAGCTTTCTTGGATTCATGTTCCATGCTTTCTTCTATTGATGCTATGCTAGACACTTAAAATGTTTAACAAAGACACCGTAAATGTTATTTAAACGACAAAGACAAACGTTGGAAATATTCTTCCTAAGTGTCGGTAATACGAAAAAGTTCAGACACAAATAAGCTGAAGATGTCGATAATATGGTTGACAACATCACTTAAGTTAAGAGATATAAAAATTATGTTTCTTATAAGCAGTAAATACAAAATAAACCACCAGCTTTACGGTGAAGGAAAACTTGCGAGGAAACCTGCATACGTCTGAGAAGCAATTCAAGGGCGTATGTATAGTCGTGCTTGAGTAACGGGGATGGACTCGCCATCTGTCACGTTGGCACCTAATATACCTCTGGCGGAAATTGGGTGTGTGGGTATTACCTATACACCTCTGCCTGCCCCTTTGGGGACCCTTGTGGGAGGGCGTGAGGATATATTATTATTATAAGTCAGAATTCTTCGACCGTACGGATCTTTCATTATTTTATATAATGATCGATCACGGTCTTTCGTTTTGAAAGCAACGTTTTATGTTGTAAAATGGCAATAAAATTTACTTGGGCGAAATACAGCTACAAAACTTGGTGTTTTAAAGATATGATTGGGAGTAAATGTACTTGGGGGTACGTTCCCAAAAATAAATAATATTAGCTAGAATTAGAGGATACCATCGTTGCGTATGATGAAACAACTAATTCGCACCATAAGAAATGCCAAAATATTTAAAATATTTGTAAAAAAAAAATGAATTAGAAATAAGTGAAGACATATAACAACTTTGACTTGTAGCCAAATACTGTTCAGATATACGTCTTATGTTCGGAAACTCGACGCTCCTGAATGTTTCAAAAGTTGGAAAGAGTTCTATGAAGTTGTGAATTGAAACGATAATATTGTCGCATTTGCTAGCAATGTGAATGAATATGATAAACCTCTCAAAAAAATTATTAATAACAATGTCTTGTTTAATGGTGTCAAATGCGTACTTAACGTTTAACAAATTCAGTACCTAGGGCACAAATCATCTAGAGCTGGAGTCAAAGCCAAAGGAGAACCAAACGTAATTGAAGAGCTGGCAAGCTTTTTGAGATTAGTTTATTATATTTTCTAGTCTACTAGAATCTAGCTAGACATATGGTCTGAATTGCTAGGCTGAAAACTAGCGAGTGAAAATTATCATCCTTACGATGGGAACTCAAGTTCATTCAAATGCTAGTCCTGTTTGATTAGGAATCGTACTGGTGCAGTATGACATTATTGGGCCAGTTGCATACAGTAATACGAGTCATACAGATGGTAAAACACTTATTATCGGACCGAAAAAGAAACTTTTGCGTTAGTCTGGGCAGTTGAGCATTTTTACATGTATTTATAAAATAATGTTTCGTACATTGTTGATCATAAAAGATATATACCATAATGGTTATATCCTTTCTCAAATCCAAGCTATGTGCAAGATTTAAATGCAATGGTAATACGCTTACTACGCATACAGTTTTCTAGTTCTACGCTTATAGTTTTATAAGTTCCAAATGTTGTTGAAAAGATGTCACGGTTTAGGTCTGATAATTGAGAGCGATGCTCATTGGGTGATAATAATTACGTGCTCAATTTAGTTGTAGATTCACCCTGTTGCCGTAACTATGAGTGACTTAGCTTAGGTTTGCGAAGGAAGATATTTTATTAAAATAAGCTAAAAACGGTCCCTTCAACAGTAACAGTTGGGACTGGGTTGGCAACAATTAGAACACCTTTGAATAATAACTTGGTTTCCAAGACAATTTACTATAGGAGTGGTAAACTTCCTTCATGTCTGAGGTTAAAAGTACTTGATACTACGAATAAAGGCCACCTAGGAATAGTAGTAATAAAACTCGACTACGGTTCTAAGTTTGGTGGCCCAAAATTGACAGACAGATATGTAGGCATTACGTAAGAGCTTGTAAAGGCTTCATTTTGGTTTCCACTCCAAATCATCCATCAATCGACAGCAGCCAATACAGGCATAGATTTGAGGTTGCAATTAGTTTTCTTAGTCTCTTGACTAGTGGGCATCATCTTGTAGTAAATCTTCTGCTGATTTATTATGTAACTGTATATTAAATAATAGAAAAATTAGTCTCTGATTTAGATTTATAAACAAAAGACAGAAATGAAAACAAAGGGGAAACAGTATACAATTCAAAGAGGACATGCGATCTACGATTGTAGTTGGAGAAAACTTATATGTCAAGAACGTATCTATGCTGAATAAACTGTCCACCGCGGTTAATGCAACACCACATACGGTCATCAATAGGAAGTGACTGATATTGAGATTGAAAAAAAAAACAGATAATGACTGCGGAGACCCATTGCACACATAAAGATAATGGAAGGGTACAGTGGAAGGTTTGTCCAGGTAAAGACGTTATCAATTACAAGGATAAAAATGGATCCAGCGCTGAGTAGTTCATATTGAAATATCGTTGAATATTAATATAATTTATATAAAAAACCCTTCCTGTTCAATTTGTTTAATATTATAACTATTCTAGTTGTGCTGGTTGTTATTACTGTATACTATATGTTTCGTATAGTCAGCGACGACCTATTGTCGGACCTACGCTGTTCCCCCATACTTAAGTACTAATGCTGTAACATAATAATATTGTTATTGAATACCTAATGATTTGAAAAGAGTAACCATGGAGTTTCTTGCCGGTTCTTCTCCATGGAAACGACCAACCCGAACCGTGCACTTTTATCGACGTTTTATAAGTACCCGCCCATCTAGGCCTTTGTGAAATAAAATATTTTGGTTTTGATTTTATGAAGTAAAGATTAATTTAATTTAATTTCTTTTTTGTAAAAGGCAGATGTAATGTATAATAAATCTCTGAAGGACGGGAACGTTAAGAGTACTCGAAACCGACGAGCATGTATGAAGAGACTGATGAATGTGGACGAAGCGAAAGAGGTATGTAAGTCTAGAGAGAACTGGCGCTCTATACTCTCTGCCTACCCCGTTAGGGACTTGGCGTGATGATATGTATGTGTAGTTCATAACAGTTTTTTGGGACTTTTTTATACTTTTCAGCGCAATATGTTTTAGGCGCCAAAGGGACAGATGGCGAGTCCTTCCTTCTTCGCCATTTCTTAAGCACAGTTAATACATACGTAATTGAATTTCCTCTCATACATTTGGAGGATTCCTCTCGATGTTTTCGGTCAGTTCGGCGGTCACCAATACTCGTAGCGTACCCTTAGTATGGTGCTTACCATCAGGCGGTAAGTATGCATGTTTGTCTTGTCAATCTACGAATAAACTCTCTTCTCTTGATGCTCACTGCAAAGTAGTTTTTAACTTTATGTGTGAAGAGACACGCAGGTACGAATATCCGAAACGTGTTGAAAAAAAACGAGGATACGTGTAAGAATTTTATTTTTATTTATAATTTGTTTGTACTTATGAATATTCGTGTTTACATTATATGACTAC
Source organism: Drepana arcuata (assembly GCA_016069955.1). Lineage (NCBI taxonomy): Eukaryota > Metazoa > Arthropoda > Insecta > Lepidoptera > Drepanidae > Drepana > Drepana arcuata. The sequence goes on along the minus strand of JACCPG010009920.1, from coordinate 24,699 downwards.
TTTAAATTATACTTATAATAAGTTATTAAGGTTTTTAACTTCAAAATATTTTTAAATAAGAAAAAATACACTTATGTCCTCACGCACACAAGGGTAGACAGAGGTGTATAGGTAGTAACCACACGCCCACTTTCCGCCAGAGATCAGGTGCCAACGTGACAAATGGCGAGCCCATCGCCATTATTCAAGCACGACTATACATACGCCTTTGAATTGCGTCTCAGACGTATGCAGGTTTCCTCTCGATGTTTTCCTTCACTGTAAAGCTCGTGATGTGACTAATTACTGTACTTCAGTTCAGAAAAAAATATTGGTATAGTCGGGATTCCAACTTGCGATCTTTGTGTCGCAGGCAACTATTCGAACCACTCGGCCATCACGGTTCTTACAAAGTTTACACTTAAATGTCGATACGAATATTCAAAGGATTTGATTTTTTGTGTGTCTGTTATGATTAAACTCAAAACTACTCGACTGATTTAAAAAACTTTTACCATTAGTAATCTACATCTTTATAATAGGATAGTTATTATTATTTATTATTACCAAGTTATATGATAGGATAGTTTGATATTTAGTTCGTTGAAAAAAATTTTTTTTTAATAATATTGTATACTGATAAAACCTTGAAGCGCAGCTAGTCTTTTAACATGTAAACTGCTGCTAACTTCCTAAAATTAACTGAATCTCATTCAAAGTCTTCCCTTTGGTTTCAGGCACGAATTTCAGAGTAAATAAAAAGGCGCAAATACAGGAGAATGCGAAGATCCAGAAGGTGACGTCACCACCGAGGATCTTCACCATGGATCCAAAGCCGGTGGCGACGCCGAAGCCGATGAGCCACGCCGTTGTCATGGCAACAGCAGAGCCTGTACTGCGAGCGTTACCACGAAACATTTCTCCAACTAGAGCGCTGGGCATTGTACCGAAGCCTGAAAAATTTTGGATTCTCGTATATTTTAAATCAATTAATTGTATATATATATAAAATAAACATCTAGACTTACATAGATATATGTTTATTTATACTGCATTACAACCCTCTTTTTGTTGGAGACATTTGGGAATTGTATGCAATTAGAGGTTCGAATCCCGACTGTACATCTTAAGTACAGTGATTAGCCACACCACGAGCTTTACGGTGAAGGAAATCATCGAGAGGAAACCTGCATACGTCTGACAAGAAATTCAAAGAGGTATGTATAGTCGTGCTTGAGTAACGGCGATGGACTCGCCATCTGTCACATTGGCACCTAAAATATATCTCTACCGGATAGTGGGTGTGTGGGTACTACCTTTACACCTCTGAGTACCCCATATATTAACACTTAGTGTAATATTTTTTTTATTCCATTTAATCTCCGCCTTTTTTTCGAAAATATAATTTTACCCGGGTGTAATGTATGTAATAAAATTTTACCAGCTTAAGTACATACCAATTTCATATGAGAAGAAATACATAATGAGGGCCACCAGGGGTAGCCAGCCGATGTCTACAACGACTGGACTCTTCACGCGGCTCAGGTAGAAGTAGGTTCCAAGGATTGACTGTAACAATTTTCGCATATTACATATGTGTATATATAAACGACAAACAAGCCGTGGAATATTTATATCTCGATTAGCTAATAGTATCGTTTTCGATTACTCAAAAAAAATATAATAATTAGCACCATATTTCAACTGATTCACGGAATATCTTAATAAACTATACGTTTTAACCTTCCTCGTTAATTATTCTGTTTATTTGTGAAAACCGCAAAAAAACTATTGAGTTGTTTAGGAGTTTATCGCGAACGGACAAACGCTGCGGGCGCCTTCGTCTTGTAATATGTGATATTTTCCTCAATAGGTGGATGTTTGTAGGAAAACTTTTTTCCGCCTAGAAATATCTACGTGACAACGTCAAGAGTACTCGAAACCGGTGAGCATGTAAGAAAAACTGATCAAGTCTACAGAGAAGAAACTGATCTAGTCTAGTCTAAAGTCTAGAGAATACTGGCACTCTTCTCTGTCTAGTGTCTATACTGTTTTTTTGCATTGTCTCCGGACAAGAGTTCCGGGAACTTTGACTACTTAACAGAATTATGTCGAGACCAAGGTATACAGCCAGGCACTTTGAACGTGCAAATACAGCCAAGGGCACACCCTGTGCGGTTGCGATTCGCAAACTAGGGTGCTCGACTGGGCGATATAATATCTAATATATATATATCTATCTAGTATCTAATATATATCTATCTAATATAGATATATATATCTAATATAATGTGGCTGGCAAAATGCAACGGATTCGGCACGGCCTGGTGCTCCTGGCGCAAGGGACGAGGGTAGATTTCAGTTTCTTCCTGTCTGGTGTCGCCGGCGAGAACGGAATATCGGTGGGGTCAGGGTAGGCACTATGATAGAGGGTCTCGGCTTTATATCACTTACCAAACTCAATGCGCAAAAAGCAGTGGACACAAGAAGCAATATCCTCCGTCCTGCTCTCTCTACTACGGCAGGCGCTATCATACTTGCTATCAGTCTTGTAGCTCCCACCAGGATGGTTGCCAGGTCTGGTCTACAAGGAGAAATTATCTATGAAAATTCAGTTAGTAGTTAGTAGATTTATTAGAAGATACAGAATGCCCTGTAAACTTACCAATTATATGATGTACGGGTATATGTATGTATGTTTATATGTGTTCGTGTACGCTTGGTGTATGTATTTTTGAAATTTCACACATTCGTGAAACTCTCAAGAACACACTTAAGGACGGAAACGTCATGAGTACTCGAAACCGGCGAGCATGTATTAAGAGAAGATACTGATGAATGTGAAAAAAGCGAAAGAGGTATGTAAGTCTAGAGTGAACTGGGTCTCTATTATCACTGCCTACTCCGTTAGAGACTCGGCGTGATGATATGTATAATGTATGTAAATTCTATATATATATATATATATATAGCAAGACCCTTTTTCCCGACCACTGTTCTACTTTCTGAGACATTCTGTATTGTTTGGGTAATTACTCTTAATTAAAAGATACCTAAAAGTAGTTGCCTGCGACACAAAGATCGCAAATTCGAACCCGACTGTGCCAATGAGTTTTTCTGAACTTAAATACAGTGATAAGTCACACCACGAGCTTTACGGTGAAGGAAAACATCGAGAGGAAAACAGCATATGTCTGAGAAGCAATTCAAAGGCGTATGTATAGTCGTGCTTGAGTACCGGCGATGGACTCGCCATCTGTCACGTTGGCACATAATACCTCTGGCGGAAAGTGGGTGTGTGGGTATTACCAATACACCTCTGCCTATTCCTTCGAGGACCCTTATGGGAAGACGTGAGGATATTTTATTATATTATCAAACATACCTTATGGTAGACCCAGCTAGTTGGAATATGGTGGTAGCAAAGAATAGTACAGCCGCAACGCCGCTCGTTTGCTGTAGGGTGCACAGACTAAGCGTGATGAACAGAGACCATCTATTAGCTTTGACTGTGAAGATCTTGACCCAGGCTTTCCACGTTTGCGCCTCGTCAGGTTTCGTCCCCAGGACAGACTCGAAAACGTTATCCAAATCGTCTACTCTGCCAAGGTAGCGGAGGGTTTCTTTCGCTTCTGTCTGTTTACCTGGAATTATTTGGTATATATTAGTCCCTAACGGGGTAGGCAGAGAGTATAGAGCGCCAGTTCTCTCTAGACTTACATACCTCTTTCGCTTCGTCCACATTTATCAGTCTCTTCATACAGGCTCGTCGGTTTCGAGTACTCTTAACGTTCCCGTCCTTGAGCGTCAGATCGATTTGATCCAGGTAGTTAGTATATTATTATTAAATATTATTTAAGGTACACGAGTCCAAGAGTAATCATAAAATGTGAGAATTGGCGCTATACTTCTGGCATTACCAGGTTTTTTGTTCAGTTAATACCGTTATATGTAACATAATATTTCGAACGCAATAAAGCTAAAATTTTCATGCCACCACGGTTTTAAGTATTTCATCTATTTAAGTAAAAAATTATGTTCGTATGTCCTCTAAAGTATCGTAAACGGTTGGACCGATTGTAATGAAAAATTCGGTTTTTTCAAGTGGATTCGAGAATGCTTTAGATTCACGATTGTAGCCGATAGGTGGCGCCACTGGGTCCGCGGCTTAAATTTTTCACCCAAGCGAACCTGTGCGGGACAACTAGTTGTAAATATTTTGTAGTTGTATGGAAACGTATGGAACTTACGAAAAATTTGGGTATATTTGTGTGTGTCATTAATTCAACATCGATCCGTATTAATCTTGTGTTATAATACTGTACCAATGAGTTTTTCTGAACTTAAGTACAGTGATTAGTCACACCACGAGCTTTACGATGAAGGAAAACATCGAGAGAAAACCTGCATAAGTCTGAGAAGAAATTCAAAGGCGTATGTATAGTCGTGCCTGAGTAACGGCGATGGCCTCGCCAGCTGTCACGTTGGCACCTAATATACCTCTGGCGGAAAGTGGGTGTGTGGGTATTACCTAAACACCTCCGCCTACCCCTTCGGGGACCCTTGCGGGAAGGCGTGAGGATATATTATTTTATTTTTATACTACTTAATTGTATCAACTAGGAACTCTGTCACATCTCTAACCGGGGATATGTCTTAATATCTGCGACACAGTTTTATACAACTGCAGTAATGACCGCACATTTGTATGTAAATTAAGTTCTTTCTGTACTAAGTAAAAAAGAACCTGAGACCTTGCAATGGTAGCAGTAATATCTCACCTTTTATGGCATAATAGACTGGTGATTCTGGTATGAAGACTATACCAATGAGATGCACTATGTTAATTACCAGGGCCACATAACCCGTGGCTGCGTATGACACGTAAGGGCCGATCGAATATGCTGCTAAAGTGCCGAGTATACCCACAATTGACGTAGATGTAAGGAGGATACCGCGAATGTTCGTTGACCTGAAAAATAAATGATAATATTTAATACATACATATACATATCATCACGCCGAGTCCCTAACGGGGTAGGCAGAGAGTATAGAGCGCCAGTTCTCTCTAGACTTACATACCTCTTTCGCTTCGTCCACATTCATCAGTCTCTTCTTACATGCTCGTCGGTTTCAAGTACTCTTGACGTTCCCGTCCTTTAATATTTCATAAAATTTAATACGGTATAAGAAAATTTTGCAGGAAAGCAAGAAGGACTTTAAAAAGGTTTTCTAAGCCGTATTTATGAAACGAAAACCTATGACGAATTCGCCATCTGTGTTATTGGCAGTTAAATATATCACCAGCGAAGAAAAGCAACGATGGTGTGCCTCTGCCTACCCCTTCGGGGATCCTTGTGGAAGGGCGTGAAAGTATGAATTGAAGTTGTAATTATTATTCTTGATAGTGTTTTTTTTGCTTATGATCCTAATCGACACAGACTTTACTGCAATTTTAATTATTACGTACTCTAACGTATGCAAGTTGCCTCTCGTTGTTTTTCATCACCCTAATGCTCGCGGTGTGACTAATCACTGTACTTAAGTTGAGAAAACTCATTGACAGATTGGATTCGAACTTGCAATATTTGTGTTGCAGGCAACTACCCGATCCGCTTAGCCACCACGGCTGCTTTTATTTGAGCATTATTTATATCCTCACGCCTTCCCACAAGGGTCCCCGAAGGGGTAGGCAGAGATGTATAGGTAATACCCACACACCCACTTTCCGCCAGAGGTATATTAGGTGCCAACGTGACAGATGGCGAGTCCATCGCCGTTACTCAAGCACGACTATACATACGCCTTTGAATTTCTTCTCAGACGTATGCAGGTTTCCTCTCGATGTTTTCCTTCACCGTAAAGCTCGTGGTGTGACTAATCACTGTACTTAAGTTTTAGAAAAACTCATTGGTACAGTTGGGATTCGAACTTGCGACCTTTGCGTCGCAGGCAGCTAGCTGCTCGAACCACTCGGCCACCACGGCTCTTATTATATAGCATTATTTAATTTTAGTATAACACAAAAATATACCACCAAGATAACAGGTGGTGAGGCCCGTTTCGTTTAGAAATGATCCTAAAACATATCGTTAAATGCAAATGATGTTTTCGTAAAATCTTCAACACGCCGCCATTGCGAATCTAATACAAAATTCCCGTTTAACTTAATTATGCCTATAATTGGAGAAACCGGTTAGGTGACACGATATTATCACATGCAATTATACGCGTAGCAAATCTGTAATCTACATACGTACCTTAAAAACACTCGAACTGGTTATTCGATTAAATTAAAGTACCTCAATGACTATATAATATAATATGTAATAATATATCCTCACGCCTTCCCACAAGGGTCCCCGAAGGGGTAGGCAGAGGTGTATAGTCGTGTTTCAATAACGACGACGGACTATATATATATATATATATATGGAGATATAAATAGTCTATTATTAAAGAGCACTCGTTTCGAAACATAGCTTTATATTATTTTTGAAACTATTATTTATGAGTTAATAATTAATAAACTCGTTGTTTAAGTCTACATGTATAAACAATTATAGGACTAGTCGTTTCATCCGCGTAAAATTTGATTTCCCGCGATAAAAACCTTCCTAACCTACTAATTAGTAGGATTTTTTCTAGAATAAAACATATCCTATGTGCTAATCCAGCTAATAAGTCTATCTCTGTGCCAAATTTCATATAATTAGTTATAGTAGTTTTTGCAGGAATGAGGAACGTCCTCACAAACTTTCGCATTTACAATCTTGGGAGAAGAAGGGAGCGCAAGTTTATTAGCTCGAGTGTGGATTACCTACATATTATGATAGGTTTCATACTTATCAAAACTTCCGAGGGTGTAACCGTGAGACATAAGCTGTGTCTAATTAAAAATTATCCAGTCAGTGTTTGCATAAGGAAGTCCTTTCGAATCCCTCAATTCGACGCAGTTGGTTTCAATATGAGGGGATTCCCCGTCGATAAGCATGCTGTACTTCCTAAAAATACTAACGCAATCTCCCCCACGTAGACCAAATTGCTCACAGTCACCATTCCCATGCCGAGTCCACTGATGATCCTTATTGCGTACACCATAGAGATGTTTTTCGTAGTCACTATCAGGATGATGGCAACCAGGTTGAGTAGACCTCCAAGGAAGAGACATGGCTTCCTCCCGACTATGTTGGATAGGTAGCTGGGTATATAAGGACCTGGAATGGACCATAGTGGATGTTACTGTTAAGTTTTCGTTTTGGGATGACACTAATGACATTAGTGACACTTTAGACGTATCGTTTTGACATTGGCATTGACATAAGTCGTGTCTCACAGATTTTAGGACGTATGACGGTTTTTGTACCCGTAAACATAATCGAAAATATCATTGGAACAACTGGAATTTAAACCGGCTATCTTGGCTTGTAGAACAACTGATAAACATCTAGGCTACGACGGCTGTAGACACTACCTTTAATATTTTTCTACCCCTACGTAAAAGGGAACAAACGTAAAAAGAGGAAACCGGGGAGTTTGTTTTGCCGTTTCTTCTCGTGGCAGGTTTTTTTCTTGGTGGTAACATTAGTTTTTATTAAGTATAAGTTTAATAAGTGTTCCCTGTGTCCCTTACGTTGAATAAAATATTTTGATTTTGAAGATTCACAATTGTAGCCGATAGGTGGCGCTGCGATCGCGATCGAATTTATATTATTTTACTCAAATGAAGCTGGGGACAGATAATATAGATATAAAATAAATACATACCAACGATAGCTCCAATATACAGTAGAGAGCCGATGCAGGACACCTGAAATTCTGTTATCAGGTCTGGTAATGGTGACTGGGCTTTGTCTTGCAACTTGGGGATGATAGGAGCAGACCAGCCCACGCTGTACCCATCTATGAACTGACCTATGTTCACTGGAACAAGGCCATATCAAATGATATAGATTTTTCATTAAAGTGAACCTAATCTTACTTATATTTAAAGGCGAAGTTTGGATGCTTGGATGCTTATTGCTCTTTAACGGCAATACGGCTGAAAGTTGAAGTGGCTTATACCTAGGATTAAAACATCCATTGTCATAAGCTACTTTTACGAACTCCACGCGGTCGAAGCCGAGAGCAAAAGGTAGTTAACAATATGTTATAGTTAAAGTGGGTGTGTGGGTACTAACCTACACACATACCTAGTACGAGCTATACGGGGAAGGAAAACATCGGGAGGAAACCTGCATACGATTAAGAAGAAATTCATAGACGTGGTCGTGACTGCGAGACGGCGATGGACAGCCTATCTGTCACGTTAGCACCTAAAATATATTTCCGGCGAAAATTACGAAAATTACCCCTACGGGGACCCTTGTGGGAAGGCGTGAAGAAATTAAAATCTAGCCTAATAACATACATATCATCAGGCCGAGTCCCTAAAGGCGTAGGCAGAGAGTATAGAGCGCCAGTTCTCTCTAGACTCACATACCTTTGTCGCTTCGTCCACATTTATCACTCTCTTCATACATGCTCGCCGTAGCTTAATAACAATATCGTAAAAAAAATGTAGTACCGCGAGACTTCGCTATGTTGCTGTAAGCAACTAATAGAGCCACTCAGCCACCACGGCTCAATAATATTAATTAATTATAGATTCCGAAACCATAACTCACATACGAACACGTATTATTAATACAAAATTAACGTTTTATTTTCAAAACAAGTTTAAAATATGCTAAACTATGCCTTTGCCTAGATATACTTTTTAATAAATATCGAGCGAAGTTTAATAGGCCACCCATGACAAGAGGCCTGTCGAATATATTGCTTAGCGAAATAGCATTGCCATACAACATGGCATGCAATGCAATGAAGCATGGCACCCTTACTTAGGACTTACTCAAAAAATATAGAGTAGGTAAAGAAAGGTTGATGACACTGACTGATATGTCATGAGCATTTACGCGAAAGAGTTATTGTACAAGGCTAACATTGGGAAACGATATGACCAATAACTCACATATCATTCAAAATACACACACATACAAAAGCACACACACACATTATCATGCTCTAATTAAATCATAATCCTCGTTAATCTAAATTTCAGTTTAGTTGTGTCAACTAGGAACTCTGTAACATCTCTATCTAGAGATGAGTGTTAATGTGTGCGACACAGTTTTGTGGTACTGCAGTTCCTTAATAAATAAAAAAAATGTTCTTTTTTATAAAATAATATATCCTCACGCCTTCCCACAAGGGTCCCCGAAGGGGTAGGCAGAGGTGTATAGGTAATACCCACACACCCACTTTCCGCCAGAGATATATTGATTGTTATATTGTGTTGGCAGCAGAGGATTAGTCCCATCATGCTGCCAACACAATCTAACTCTCCGAACACAGAGTGGCAACGCGCAAGTGATACTTCGGTTTTATTATTTAGGGCCTATCTAGGCCCCATGAACTACAAACACACTTTATTCTAATTTTCCCCACGGAACTTTCTTCTTTTCTCGAACGGGTTTATAAACGGGTTAAGTTTGGATGTTAAATAAATAAATAAATAAAATCAGCCACTGCCTAATAATAATAATAAATAATAAAAAAATTATATGAATGATGAAATGAGAGCCGTGGTGGCCGAGTGGTTCGAGCAGTTGCCTGCGACGCAAAGGTCGCAAGTTCGAATCCCGACTGTACCAATGTGTTTTTCTAAACTTAAGTACAGTGATTAGTCACACCACGAGCTTTACGGTGAAGGAAAACATCGAGAGAAAACCTGCATACGTCTGAGAAGAAATTCAAAGGCGTATGTATAGTCGTGCTTGAGTAACGGCGATGGACTCGCCATCTGTCACGTTGGCACCTATACACCTCTGCTTACCCCTTCGGGGACCCTTGTGGGAAGGCGTGAGGATATTATATATATATATATATATATATATAATTTCAATATTTGTTAGATAATGAACTTATTGCTATGTTAGTATCAAAATGTATTGAGAAAATCACATTAATTCATATACCTACGTGTACCAGGTGCACTAGACCCGTAACAGTGTAAACTGGTCCAGTGCCCCTGGAATGGACAATCTATCCTGCTTGCAATTATTTTCAGGATGCTGTTTTTGCTCCCCCGAATTCCCCTAAGTCAGACCTCATTCAGGTGATTAAAAGAGAACTCGATTCTTGTTCATATATGCCCTAAGCACTTTGAAAGCCGAAATATATCAGAGCCAGTTTAATAAAAATAGCCTTTCGAATCCTGACTGTCCCTATGAGATGTAAATACCACTTGCTTTACTGTGAAGGAAACATCGAGAGGAAACCTGAAAACATGTTACCTGTCTAAGACTTTACTTCCAACTACTTGGGACCTAATACATACATATATATTTATGTATCCTCACGCCTTCTCATAAGGGTCCCCGAAGGGGAAGGCAGAGGGTATAGAGCTCCAGTTCTCTCTAGACTTTCATACCTCTTTCGCTTCGTCCACATTCATCAGTCTCTTCATACATGCTCGTCGGTTTCGAGTACTCTTAACTTTCCCGTCCTTGAGAGTCCGATCTATTTGATCCAGGTAGTTGGAACGTGGCCTTCCTCTGCCTCTTCTTGCACACACTTTTGCTTTGTATATCTGTTTCGTCAATCTTTCTTCACTCATCCTTTCTATGTGTCCAAACCAACGTATATTATATATGTATAGTATACATATATATACATATACAAAAAAACAGTATTTTAAAAAGACATATACTTTCGCTTTAAATTGTAAAAACGCTTATCTAGTGCCAAACATGATTGTGTCTTACTTGTCATAGTGTCATTGACCTTAAATAATAAGGGAAAAGTCTGTCACCTTGTCAGGGTGTTGTTACACCTCTGCATACCCCTTTAGAAACCGTTGACGTAACGTGAGCAGATTAATTAACCGACTTTAAAAAAGGAGGCCATCAAGTCGATACGTTTCTGTAAATCATCGATGTATTTATATAGGTGTTATAGGGACTCAAATTTATTCACATTAATGGTAATCTATTCGGCATTCCAACACGTTAAACAACAAGTTAAAACCTTTAGAAGAAGTTGTTTTTTTAAATTATTTCACTTTTTGGAGTAAATTAGATGTAATGTATTCTACCTTACCGACGGCGTATAGTCGTTTTAAGCAATAGAAATGCACTTTTTGCATGTAAAATAAAACATGCAATTGTGAGAAGTTTTTTGTGGTAATTATATTTATGAATAAAAAAACACTCCATTTAAAAGTATTTTCCGCACAATAAAATATTTGCTGACGATTAAAAAAACACAGGTAATTGTTCAAGTTTTCACGTCAGTACTCCCGGAATTCCACTGTGTTATTTTAACCATTTCATTTCACCCTTTGCACTCAATAAGCCCCTACACAATTCTGCCCCTGCCCCCACTACACAATTCTGCCTATTTCTGCTATTTCATTGCATTAAAAAAAAAACAAAGTAAAAAAAACATAACTTACCACATGCCACAATCAAGATCTGTGTCCTTAACGAAGTACGCATCTCCAAATTTGAAAAAAAAAAGGAAACGAATTTCAAATTAACGACAGCAATTCTAATTTCAAATTAAATACAGTTAGAACTTTCAAAAATGGAATGTCAATTTAAAAAGAACCGTTATGTTATGTCTTTTAGCAAATTGTATCCGATTGGCCCTTTTTACCTACATCATAGCTTCGCGTTCTGAACGTTACTGATCAACTTGTTTTAGAACCGTGAGGGATCTATTGACAGTATCGGGCGAATATCAACAGCTAGGTTTTACGAGTACTTGCGAATTTGCTGTCTGGTCTAGTGGTTAGAGCTCCGGATTGCGAAACTTGTAGTCGCAGTTCGATTCCCGCTGAGGGCAGATGTTTGCTTAACCTTAGCATGTCCTATATATTTATGTGTGTATATATATATATATATATATATATACATATATACATATACATATATATATATATATATATACATATACTATATATATCGTTGTCTAGTTACCATTATACAAGCGTTGCTTAATTTGGGGCTATATCAATTTGTGTGGAATTGCCCTAAGGTATCTCTCCTCGTTTCCCAAACTCACATACAGAGCCAGGAAGAACACCCTAATTAAAAAATATATATATAATATTATTCTACTAATTTTATTATATAATATTGTATAATATAATAATATAATAATAATAATATATCCTCACGCCTTCCCACAAGGGTCCCCGAAGGGGTAGGCAGGGTAGTAGGTAGTAGTAATATTGTATATTATAACTAAAAAGCCGTGGTGGCCGAGTGGTTCTAGTAGTTGCCTGCGACACAAAGATCACAAGTTCGAATTCCGACTGTACCAATGAGTTTTTCTGAACTTAAGTACAGTTATTAGTACGGTTTTTCACCGTAAAGCTTATAAATATATGTATATATTAATAAAACTAGCTGTGCCCGCGACTTCGTTCGCGTGGTTGTCGAAAACTAAAATGCGTCGCTTAGATAATAGTGCTATATACACGTTTCCTTCAATAAGAAGGGGGTAATGCAAGCTACGAACTATATAATATATCCTCACGCCTTCCCACAAGGGTCCCCGAAGGGGTAGGCAGAGGTGTATAGGTAATACCCACACACCCACTTTCCGCCAGAGGTATATTAGGTGCCAACGTGACAGATGGCGAGTCCATCGCCGTTACTCAAGCACGACTATACATACGCCTTTGAATTTCTTCTCAGACGTATGCAGGTTTCTTCTCGATGTTTTCCTTCACCGTAAAGCTCGTGGTGTGACTAATCACTGTACTTAAGTTCAGAAAAGCTACGAACTAATAAAGAATTTGCGAATAAAGCACATAAAACTTTATTTAATGAGACACTTGATTATGTTAATGCTTCTCTTATACTATGTAGGCGATAGCATCACTCGGAGCATATAGAAAAAGGTTGTTTGGGGTGAAAACGATAAAAAATTAAATTTGAAAAACAATGAAAAGTTGCACCTACCTAACTTGCTACCTCCGCAACGGATAATAGGCTTTGTTAATAGTTGTAACGTAACGGAGGCCAACTGGGAATTGCACACGTTTGAATCAAAAAGGAAAATTATTGGGAATAATAAGGATTCTGAGAATGAAAACTATGGCATCGGTGCCGCAACCTGTTATTCCAGCACGACTATACATACACCTTTGAATTTCTTCTCTAACGTATACAGGTACTTAAGTTCAGAAAAACTCATTGGTACAGTCGGGATTCGAACTTGCGACCTTTGCGTCGCAGGCAACTGCTCGAACCACTCGACCACCACGGCTTTTAATATGTACTGGGATATGTACCGTAATCAATTTTTGCAGATGGCTAACATCGGCGGATGATTGTTCCAAGATATTTATTGCTGTTTCAGACACAGTAAATAAGAACGTTAAATATTGTTTTTTTTCAATAGGTATGTCAAATAGAACCATATATTTCTTTAAATTGAATAGAGTATTGAAATAGAACGACCATAAATGTATTTTTCTTCTCACGATAAGTATGAACAACTTATGCTAAGGCAAAAGTTCTGTATCCAAATACAATAAGTATGTAGATAAAATTAAATATAAATAAGATAATGACCGAGAATGTTTTGTTCGAATTGTTTAATCAGCTGAAATAACCTCTAAGTATTAACCTCTACAAATTAACACAACACAAATGTTTATTATACTTAAGATACCTGGCTAAAACATAGGTATTTATAATTACAGTGCTACTTATATCTAAATGTACTGCAAGGGCATCAATACAAAAACAACAAGGGTCAAGATCAACAAAAGTTACACTGCACTACTGATCACTCAGTGGTCAAGTCGCGGTGACTGAGTGGTTCGAGTAGTTGCAAGATTGCAAGTTCGAATGTATCAATGAGTTTTTCTGAACTTAAGCTAGTGCGTGAATGAGGGCGTGATTGTAAAGATGAAGAAAGGCATGTTACGTTAGTTTGGACACATAGAAAGGATGAGTGAAGAAAGATTGACGAAACAGATATACAAAAGAAGAGGCAGAGGAAGGCCACGTTCCAACTACCTGGATCAAATCGATCGGACTCTCAAGGACGGGAACGTTAAGAGTACTCGAAACCGACGAGCATGTATGAAGAGACTGATGAATGTGAACGATGCGAAAGAGGTATGTAAGTCTAGAGAGAACTGGCGCTCTATACTCTCTGCCTACCCCGTTAGGGACTTGGCGTGATGATATGATATACAGTGAACTCGCCATCTATCACGTTGGCATCTAAAGTCCGGCGGAAAGTGGTTGTGTGGGTTTTACCTACACACCTCTACCTACACTTACTACACCTTTCACGTCTCAAGGATCCCCGAAGGGCTACCCCTTCGGGGATCCTTGAGACGTGAAAAAAATATATCTCCGGCTAAAAGTTTGTCTGTCTGTGTATATGTCCTACACATCTACGCTTATTCAGTAAGATTAATATTTTTTTCAGCTTGGCCACTTTGTCAAACGTCAAGTTGACAACAATAACTGTACATTACTACCAACCGAGCCAACTTAACATTTTGAAATAGGAAAGGGACGTGATGATTTAAGGAGCGAAACGAACGCTGAGTAGATTACCTTATGGTTAGATTATTTCGTGGTGGTGGATAGAAGGCAATGGTTGCGATTGGCATAGGACCTGAAACAGTGACGTGTTGGAGAGGAGGAACCTTGCAGTGAGTTGATGAAAGCTGAAGATTGACGATTGACAGATTATCTATCAATCGATCAATGATTGATAGATATATCTGTCTCTCAAACATTTTCGAACAATGATGAAAATTGCACGTTACCGTATAAACTATCTATGTGATTATAAAATAGAAAGCTAATTTAAACTTATAATTAGGATAACTTTGACAAGAAGGAATATAAAACACAACATAAAACAATGTATTAACTCATCATCTCCTGGATTTCATTAAGTGTTTTTCCCTTCGTCTCAGGTACTAAGAAGAGCGTGAAAAGAAAAGCGACGACGCAGGATCCACCGAACAGCCAGAATGTGACGTCACCGCCGATGACGTCGACCATGGTCGTGAAGCCTGTGGTCAGGCCGAAGCCGATGAGCCACGTCATAGTGATGGCCAAAGCAGAGCCGTTCGCACGAACATTCGCCCGAAACATTTCACCGACTATTGCACTCGGGATGGTGCCGAAGCCTGGAATTTTCATTAAAAAACAATAATTTAAATAAAAAATAATAGTAATTAAAATAAAATAGAGCCGTGGTGGCCGAGTGGTTCGAGCAGTTGCCTGCGATGCAAAGGTCGCAAGTTCGAATCCCGACTGTACAAATGAGTTTTTCTGAACTTAAGTACAGTGATTAGTCACACCACGAGCTTTACGGTGAAGGAAAACATCGAGAGGAAACCTGCATACGTCTGAGAAGAAATTCAAAGGCGTATGTATAGTCGTGCTTGAGTAACGGCGATGGACTCGCCATCTGTCACGTTGGCACCTAATATACCTCTGGCGGAAAGTGGGTGTGTGGGTATTACCTATACACCTCTGCCTACCCCTTCGGGGACCCTTGTGGGAAGGCGTGAGGATATATTATTATAAAAAAATTGTTTTATCGTAGTGATCAGCAAGTTCTTCCAAATTCAATTACATTCAGATTTAATACTTTTTTGTTTTTTAAATTACGTCAATTTAAATATTTCTTCATTCTTTATGCGCTTGTCTCCTGATGGACTCGACTCGAGAATATTGCTGATAATTTATATAATATATCCTCACGCCTTAACGGCGGAAAGTGGGTGTGTCACTTTCCGCCAGAGGTATATTAGGTGCCAACGTGACAGATGGCGAGTCCATCGCCGTTGCTCAAGCACGACTATACATACGCCTGTGAATTTCTTCTCAGACGTATGCATGTTTCCTCTCGATGTTTTCCTTCACCGTAAAGCTCGTGGTGTGACTAATCACTGCACTTAAGTTCAGAAAAACTCATTGGTACAGTCGGGATTCGAACTTGCGACCTTTGCGTCGCAGGCAACTGCTCGAACCCCTCGGCCACCACGGCTTTTTATATGTATTAATTAATAACACTAATTTATATGTATATATGATATGTGGTAAGATTGAAAATAATTCTCACCGGCTTCGTAAGAGAAGAAATATATGATGAGTGCGACTAAAGGCAACCAACCCAATACTTCAATAGATGGACTCTTTATTCTGTCCAAATAGAAATACGTGCCCAGGAGAGACTGAAAGGAAATAATACAGTTGACATTAATTCCCAAGACATATATGCAGCTTACAGGCACTTCCTGCTTAAAAGTAGAATCTGGTCAATAGTTTAAATTAATGTAAAACTTTGTTACTGAATAAATTATATTATTATTAACTTCCAAAACGAGGAGATTTGCAAATCAACTAATCTGAGAGAATGACAAAATGTTGCTTTGAAATTTTAAAACGGATGAGTGATCTAAGATTAGACAAACTTATATACTTATAAACTGAGAATGTGTTTTGAAGATACAGAGGAAAACCACGTTTCTAGATCAAATCGATGGATATCTCAAAGAACGTCAAGAGTATTCGTAGCTGTAAAGTGACTGATGAATGTGGATGAAGCGAAGGAGGTCTGTATGTCGAGAAAAACTGGCGCTCTACTGTATCTGCTCTGATAGTTATGATCCGTTAAACATTCCAAGGTTCGTTTTGGTTAATTCAGCCAGATATTTCACAGTCGTAGTCGCGTTTTGGAATCTTTATCCATATTCAATTGTTTCTTTGTAATATTCTTAACTTTTTTTATCTAGATTCTGGCTAGACATACGCAATAATGCCCTTATCTGAAAGATAACATCTGACGTTAGGCCTTTTGACGAGCATGTTCTGGTCCTTACACCACTTTGGCGTCATTGTAGACCAAAAATCTAGCTGGGTAGACAGCCTTTTAAAGGATTCATGTGAGATGATACAGAGTCTGATTCAGTGGAAAAGGTTTGGTTTTTGCTCCTTCATCTTACCAAGCTCATGGCACAAGCAGCCATTGATGCTAGCAGCAAGACTCTTCTCCCAGTCCTCTCGACGAACGTAGGTGCTATGATACTGGACACCAGCCTCGTCACGCCAATGATGATGGTCGCCACATCAGGCCTGATCGTTGACCCAGCTAAGTGGAAGATCGTAGTTGCAAAGAACAACACTGCAGCCACCCCACTCGTCTGCTGGAGGGATCCAAGAGTGAACGTGATAAATAGAGACCACCTGTTGGATTTGTATGTGAAAATTTCGGTCCAGTCTTTCAGTTTACTTGAGGTTTCTCCCTTTCTCTTGGCGAAGGTTTGAAGGACCCTTTCTAAGTCTGCACTACGTCCGAGCATGTTGAGAGTTTTAGCGGCTTTTATGTCATTGTCTGGAACAAGATGTTAGTTGTCACTTGTTGGTCGGCGAGAGAACTGACGCTCTAATTTCTTTGCCTACTACTTAGGCTACATAGGATACGCATAATCATGACCTTATCGTATCTTATAAAATAATAATATATAAATAATATATCCTCACGCCTTCCCACAAGGGTCCCCGAAGGGATAGGCAGAGGTGTATAGGTAAAACCCACACACCCACTTTCCGCCAGAGGTATATTAAGTGCCAACGTGACAGATGGCGAGTCTATCGCCGTTACTCAAGCACGAATATACATACGCCTTTGAATTTCTTCTCAGACGTATGCAGTTTTCCTCTCGGTGTTTTCCTTCACCGTAAAGCTCGTGGTGTGACAAATCACTGTACTTAAGTTCAGGAAAACTCATTGGTACAGTCGGGATTCGAACTTGCGACCTTTGCGTCGCAGGCAACTACTCGAACCACGCGGCCATCACGGCTCATCTTACTTCTTATCTTACTATCTTATCTTACTTCTTACTAATATTATAAATGCGAAAGTTTGTAAGTTTGGATAATTGCGGTTCTTTCACGGCCAAACACGGCTGAACCGATTTGGCTGAAAGTTGAAATGGCGATAGCTTACACCTAGGAATAGGACATAGGATACCACCTATTAATATTATAAAAGCGAAAGTCGGTATGTTTGCATTTTTGGATGTTTGTTTCTCTTTCACGGCAAAACGGCTGAACCAATTTGGGTGATGCCTTTTACTAGCATCACCCAAATTGGTTCAGATTTCGTCTATAGGCTAGATAAGGCTTATAGGTTACTTTTGAATCCCGAAAAATTTTTTTTTCCCGAGAAAGTTCTAATATTATAAAGTATGAAGCTCTTTCACGGCATAGCGGCTGAACCGAATCTAGCATGAAAATGCAAAGCCGTGGTGGCCGAGTGGTTTGAGCAGTTGCCTGCGACGCAAAGGTCGCAAGTTCGAATCCCGACTGTAGCAATTAGTTTTTCTGAACTTAAGTACAGTAATTAGTCACACCACGAGCTTTACGATGAAGGAAAACATCGAGAGGAAACCTGCCTACGTCTGAAAAGAAATTCAAAGGCGTATGTACAGTCGTGCTTGAGTAACGGCGATGGACTCGCCATCTGTCACGTTGGCACCTAATATACCTCTGGCGGAAAGTGGGTGTGTGGGTATTACCTATACACCTCTGCCTACCCCTTCGGGGACCCTTGTGGGAAGGCGTGAGGATATATATATGAAGCTCTTTCACGGCATAGCGGCTGAACCGAATCTAGCATGAAAATGCATAAGCTACTTTTTCGAACTCCACGCGGGCGAAGCCGCGGACTTTACATAGTATTTTATAAACATCCAACACAATACGTACCCTTCATAGCGTGGTACACAGGAGACTCAGGTACAGCCATAATTACGCCTATAAGATGTGCGATGCTGATGGACAGAGCTATGTAACCAGTAGTTGTGTAGGAGACGAAGGGTCCAACGGCGTAGACCAGCAGAGTTCCTGAGATACCCACTATTGATGTAGAAGTTAAGAGGATTCCACGGATGTGAGTAGATCTGCGACAAGACAGTTTAACGTTAGAAACGAATTGTGTGATTTGTAGCAATAGTACAGATATACTTTTTATATATTTCTATTCAACAATAAATAATATTAACTAAGAACAGTTGAAACTAACTACTTACAGATAAAATATTAATCCCAAATCCCGAGGCAACGTGCCAAGAAGACTAGCAGCATTGCCACGATGGATATTAAAATGCTTATTCTCTGAGCGAGATATGTTCCAGCCCGCCTGTCACGAGAGGTCTCGACTAGACGGCGCGAGACCTCTTTAAAAAGATCGTGAGCCTCAGGACCCCAAGGCCCGAGACTATTCTATTCTAACTTATGTACAACAATTTATCACAGCACGAGCTTAACATTGAAGGTAAATTATGGTGAAAAAACCTGCATAAGTCTGAGATAAATTTCAAAAGCGTATGCTGAGTCGTGCTTTTTATTGCCAGCGACTCTCAATCGTACCCTTCCGTGACCGTAATGTAATTACATATTATAATATGGTACGCAAATATTGTAAGTGCGAATCATGCCTGTAGCAATAAGTTTTTCTGTACTTAAGTACAGTGATTCGTCATGCCACGAGCTCTACGGTGAAGGAAAACATCAAGAGGAAACTGGAATACGTTTGAGAAGTAATTCAAAGGCGTATATATAGGCGTGATTGAGTAACGGCGATGATCTCGCCATCTGTCACGTTGGCACCTAAAATATTCTGTGACGGAAAGTGTGTGTGTGGGTACTACCTACACACCACTGTCTTCTTCTGTATGGTTCTAAAACTTCTAATACTATAGTTTCAAGGCACACTTACGCAATCTCGCCCACATAGACAATGTTGCAGACAGTGGTAATGCCCATTCCCAGACCACTGATAACCCTCACGGCGTATACCATCTCTACATTCACTGTAGTTACAACCAAGACATACGCTGCTATGTTCAACACGCCGCCTATGAGCAGACAAGGCTTTCTGCCAATCATATTCGATAAGATACCCGTTACGTATGGACCTGAAACAATAACAATAGAGATAAAATTTGCCTTAACACAAAAGCTTCACCTGCCACTAAATTGTGTAATAGTGACCAAGTTGTTCGAGTAGTCGCTTACAACGCAAGGATTTCTAGTTCGAATCCCGACATGGGAGCATCACTACCTGAAAGTAATAATATTAAGAGTCAATTTTCTGTGGAAAACGTTCCGACATCGATCAAATCGATCGGATTATCAAGGTTGGAATGTCAAGAGTACCTACTCAAAACTGGCGTGCATGTATGGGGAGAATGATGCATGTGGTGATGCATCCACACAAGAGGTTTTAAGTCTAGAGATAACTGGCGGTTGGCGGATTTGGACAAGAGATTACTACATAGAAGACAATGACGTAGTTGTCTGTTCCTCTCTTGAGCCTCATGTTTCATTCCACCCGGAAATCACGTGATATTTGAGCGCAAATAGCAAAGGCTATATATTTTTATGTAAGTATTAGCTGTGACCTATGGCTTTACCAGAGTAGGATTTAATTTAATTTGAAGGATTTTTTTCTGGAATAATTATATAACCGTTAGTATATAACCGGTTTTGCGGCCGTTCCGTCCGTTCAGTAACGCAAACCAACCTAGTCTATTTAGACTCGGATTTCTTTGTTGACCCGAACCGATTCGTCTGTGTTTATTTTTGTTTATTTTAAAATCACTGCTACTGTATTCTTCAAGTTTTAATTGTTCATATTTATTTTCATATTTCATATATTATTTTCATTATCATATTGTTTTATTTTATTGTCTGTGTGTCTTGAATGTGTGCGTGTAGGTTAATTTTTCCCTGTTTTGTAACAAGTTTTACTTCGTGGGTTTGTGG
Organism: Drepana arcuata; assembly: GCA_016069955.1. Lineage (NCBI taxonomy): Eukaryota > Metazoa > Arthropoda > Insecta > Lepidoptera > Drepanidae > Drepana > Drepana arcuata. Next base: position 3,856 of record JACCPG010009920.1, on the reverse strand, counting down.
ATCTCTCGACTTACCAATCATAGCGCCGATGTACAGAAGGGATCCGATCCATGACGCCTGGAGGTCTGTTACGGCTGGCTCAAAGGGACTGGTGGCCACATCCTGCAGCTTGGGTATTATCGGCGCAGACCATCCCACACTGAAGCCTACTATTATCTGGCCAACGTTTACTGAAAGACAATTGAAAATTCTAGCTTTTGATGTTAATTATCAAATAAGAACTTTTTTTTTAATTGTCTCTCGTAGCGTAGGTTGTAGGGACTTTTGCTAACAAAATCAAAATCAAAATTTTATTCAACATAGGGGCACAGGGAACTTATTGAACGTCATATACTTAATATAAGCCAAAGTTAGCACCGTTTCCGTTTGTTACTGCTGGGGCCGGAAACTTTTAAGAGAGGTAGGGCATAACGGGTTTCCCGTTCGAATTCGGAGCTGCCCGACTGGGACAGGACCTCCACCTTATAGAAGTCCGTAGCCAAATAACACAATTAATTGTGTTGTGTTCCTACGCGGTGAATAAGGTTTCCACTAATGAGCTCCTTGGGGAGGGGGGAGGATTGCTACATTGTGTTGGATGCAGAGGGATTAAACCTTATGCTGTCAACACAGTATAACTCTCCGAACACAGAGTGGCAACGCGCAAGTGATTCTTCGGTATCGTGAGCGTAAATAGGCTACGGTAACCGTTTTCCATCAGGTGGGCCGTATGCTTGTTTGCCACTCTGTTGTATAAAAAAAAAACTGAAGAACAAAATTAAAAGTTGACAAAGAATGAGTGAAGAGCAATTTACCAAAGATCGCATTGATCAAACACCCAGAGATGGGTAAGTTAAGAGTACACGAAACTGGGGAACTTTAAGAGACTGACTTGCAAGAAAGCAAACAGCTGCATTAGAAGACAACTGGCGCTTTACTCTTCCAGACCACCCCGCAATGGATGCGGTGTGACGACATTTGTATATATACCCACACACCCACTTTCCGCCAGAGGTATATTAGGTGCCAACGTGACAGATGGCGAGTCCATCGCCGTTACTCAAGCACGACTATACATACGCATGTATCTATTTAAATATATATAACTCACTGCACGCCACTATTAACAGCTGTTTCGTGATCGACTGCCTTTTTTCCATATTTATGGTCCTGTATTCGTAAATTCTATCGTCCATTTAAAACCGACTGTCGACTGTCTGGATTCAGAGATAACTCCAATATAACCAGCGAAGGATAATCGTGGACTATCTTCAATATAACTACGATATATTGCAGACAATCAATTAAAGTGATTTTGTTATTTGATATTCATTTAGATTAAGATCTTTGTCAAAATTAAGTGGGTTGGTTTGTCACGTTTAGGGATCCGTTTTCTTTTAATCGACTAATTACTCGTAGCGTGAGTTTTGGATACTTTTGCTACCGAATATAAGGACTGTTTTGCTTTCAACACACACACATACACACATATCATCACGCCAAGTTTTGCTTTCAACATATATTTAAATGCCTTCGCTTCCTGAACTAAACAGAGCGAAGAACGATGGTGATGTATGGTATTAATAAAAATTCAATCGTAAATGCCTTATGTTCTTGTATCTGTGTTTGTGTGTAGGATAAGTGTGTGTGTGTATATATGTGTGTGTGTGTGCACTTATAGTTTGATAGTTTTTTTTATTTTCTTTTTTTATTTTTATAAGCTTTTTTCCTTAATTCTGGTACTAGTTGTGGTTACCTGTAATTGGGCGGACACTTATGTGTTTATTATGGCATATTCTGTTAATATTAATGTGTTCTAAGCTGTTGGTGATCCAAATAAATAAACTAAGATAGTTTAGTTACAAAATGACGGTCTAGAAGAAGTCGCAGTCTAATCCTTTTCATGTCGCAAGATAGACTGCGGTCTTCTCCTTAGGGCTTGTCGGGAGATATTGTGGCAGTGTGAGGTCGTAATTATGATTGGCACAGGCTCCAGTGGCGTGTTGGAGGGGAAGCGTTTAATACGTTCTAAAGCATTAATTAACAACAGAACTGAAAGAGGTATGTAAATCCAGAAAGAACTGGCGCTCTACTCTCACTGCCTATCTTGCTAGGGACTCAGCGTGATATGTTAAAACACATACACATTTACACATTACATAAAACTGATGGTAAAAAAGAAAATTTATACAAATGTTTGCTGCCAGGTTCCTTCTCGTTTAGTTCTAGAAGCCTAATTGCAGGAAGAAACATTTCAAAGATATTGCAGTCTGTTGGCTTTTAGGAATAAAAAGTCTAGCGTAAGTGACGCAGAGGTTCCAAAATGACGAAGACAAATAAATACTTTACGAATGAAAGGAAATAAATTCCAGGAAACCAATAAAACACATCTACTTTTATTTCATTGAATGGAGCTTTTATCAGGATAAAGATTGCTTCAAAACAAACTTATGTTATATAGTTTTTAAAATAAAAAAAAATAAAATTTAAAATAAAAAAGAGCCGTGGTGGCCGAGTGGTTCGAGCAGTTGCCTGCGACGCAAAGGTCGCAAGTTCGAATCCCGACTGTACCAATGAGTTTTTCTAAACTTAAGTACAGTGATTAGTCACACCACGAGCTTTACGGTGAAGGAAAACATCGAGAGGAAACCTGCATACGTCTGAGAAGAAATTCAAAAGGCGTATGTATAGTCGTGCTTGAGTAACGGTGATGGACTCGCCATCTGTCACGCTGGCACCTAATATACCTCTGGCGGAAAGTGGGTGTGTGGGTATTACCTATACACCTCTGCCTACCCCTTCGGGGACCCTTGTGGGAAGGCGTGAGGATATATTATTACTATTTAAAATAAAAAAGCGTAGCGGCCGAGTAGTTTAAGTTGACATCTGCTAATGTCAGATTCCTCGTTCGAATCCCAGGTCTGTTACCAATACAGGTCTGCGAAACAATTCAAAGGCGTATCTATAGTCGTGCTTGAGTAACGGCGATGGACTCGCCATCTGTCGCGTTGGCTACTATAGTACATCTCTGGTTAAGAGTGGGTGTGTGGGTACTGCCTATACACCTCTGCCTACCCCTTTGGGGACCCTTGTGGCAAGGCGTGAGGTATATACTTACGGTTTCACATATTTACACTAATTATCGGCATCATTTTCATACTTCAGTACCTATTTAAAAAAAAACAGTTTTATAACTTATTTTAAAAGAAATTAAAGTCATACAGACGACTTAATAATAGTTGCGATAATTTTACAAATAAATTAATTGGCTAATGTCACTTTGACTCTTAAATTTATGTTTGAAGATAAGAGGGTTATTAAACCCTCTTGTTGTTTGAGTCTACCTACCCTTTTTATCTCTGTGGGTAGACGTGAAGCTGCATGATAATAATAATATATTCTCACGCCTTCCCACAAGGGTCGCCGAAGGGATAGGCAGAGGAGTATAGGTCGTACTACACACCCTCTTTCCGCCTCTTTATATATATCCTCATATTTTAGGTGCTTACGTGACAGATCTTTATCATATTATATTACATACATACATACATATCATCACGCGAAGTCCCTAACGGGGTAGGCAGAGAGTATAGAGCGCCAGTTCTCTCTAGACTTTACCTCTTTCGCTTCGTCCACATTCATCCGTCTCTTCATACATGCTCGTCGGTTTCGAGTACTCTTAACGTTCCCGTCCTTCAGAGTCTGATCTATTTGATCCAGGTAGTTGGAACGTGGCCTTCCTCTGCCTCTTCTTGCACACACTTTTGCTTTGTATATCTGTCAATCTTTCTTCACTCATCCTTTCTATGTGTCCAAACCAACGTAACATGCCTTTCTTCATCTTTACAATCACGCCCTCATTCACGCCAGTTGATTT